>WBNH01004793.1:209771-230471 GCA_013401255.1 Urocolius indicus | reverse complement strand
GGGGGGAAGAGGGGAAAAAAAAAAAAACTTTTGACAAGATTCACCCTGAATTGTTAGCACCATTAGCAGCCATTATTAACTTTCTTCAGCATGCCTTTGACCTCCTGATTATATAGTGGCTTTCTCCAAAGCACGCCAAATAAATCTGAATAAAGCTGCTAGGAAGGGCTGGAAAAATGCACTTGGAGGGGGGTGGAAACAACAACAACAACATCAAAAAAAAAAAAAAAAAAGCCCCCTGAATTCTAAACAAACAAACAGATCCCCAGCATGCACGCACGACAAAAAGTTCTTCCTCCAAGCAGATCTCTCCAAGGAAGCAGGTTATCTTGGCCAGCAGCAGAAATCCTCCTCATCACATCTCCCCACAGACAGCCATCTTAAACTCCTACCTCTCCTTATTTCAGTCCCGATACTTGCTTTTTGTGCTTCTCCCTCTCTCTCTCTCTCCTCTCTGTGTGTGTGTGTGTCTGTGTGCGTGCATGTGTGTGTGCTAATTCTGCACCTTCACAAACACTGAACCTATTGCAGAGGCTGCTCATTGAAAAAAAAAAAAAAAAAAGAAGAGAGGAAAAAAAAAAGCCAGCTTTGTGTGCAGTGGATCCAGGAGGGGGGGAGAGAAAGGGAGAGGGGGAGAAAGAGGGAGAGAGAGAGAGGAAGGGAGGGAGAGAGAGAGAGATAGCCCGTGAAAAATCTCAACTGCATGATCCACTAAAGGAGAAAAAAGTTTTACTCTAGCTATTTCATTGTCTCTGCTACAATATCTTTGAGAACCGCAACAGCCAGTAATCCAATAAGACTGTTGATTAGGCTACAATGATTCAATTCAAGCAAATGGCCTTGTGCAAAGAGCATGCTCCAGTCCTTCTTGTCACCTTGCAGGGCAGAAGCCCTCTTCATGCTGCTCTCCTTATTCATTCCTTTATGGGAAATGTAGAGCAAAAGGAGTGAAAGATGGCAATTATCTAATTGGACTATTAACAAACAATTCTCTGAGTGTGGCTGTCTGGTAGTGGTTCTTGGGTGAGGTGAAAGGCCACATGTTGCACCGGCCCCATTCACAAAGAGTTTAGGGGCCTGAGAGGGAGAGAAAGAATTTTCCCTGAGAATTTCTTGCACAAATGCTGGAGTATCCATCAGGCTCCTTCTCTGTCTCAGCCTCTGCCTGCCTGGGCTGCTGCTTGGCAATTGTGCCCACCTGAAGCAGGCTGAGGAACTGTGGGCTTTCCTGCAGGAGATATTGTTTGGTAGAGGCAGAAGGCAGCGTCTTTGGTAGGGCTGCTCAGCCCCACGGGTCTCATCCTGCTCCTGCCAGAGGAATAACAGCCCTGCCCCATGGGACCCAGTCTTTGTCCAAGGTGGGGTAATGGAGTGAAAGAACCAGTGCTGAGGCCTAATCATCATACACAGGAAATTCACAGGAGATGCGAGAAGGAGGAGGAGGAAAAAAAAAAGAAGAAAAAGGAAGAGAGAATAAAGGAAGGGAATATAAAGGGAAAAATCAGAGAAAGGAGAAAGGAAAAGATAAAGAAAATAAAGTATGGGAAAAGAAAAGAAAGGAAAGGAAAAAGGAAGGGAAAAAGAAAGGAAAAAGAGAGGAAAAAGAAAAGAGGGGGAAAAAAAGAAAAGAGAACACACTTCAATGGGTTGTCTTTAGTGGAAATCTTAAATCTTGGTCATTTTTTCCAGTCTGTTGTCTGAACTGTCAGATTGAGACTGAGGAGGTGCTCCTGAGATTTTCAGCAAATCCTATAATTTCAGCTATATTTAGAAATAGGCAGAATGTCCTTTTTACGGACCAGGTTTTAATTTTTCCTTATAGCCAATGCATGTCAGCAATCTCTGGTGGTCTGTTGTTACCACTTACTACTTGTATGGCAGTCATACCCAGGGGCCCCAAATAAATCACAGCCCCATTGTGCAAGGCTTCATGCAGATACATAGAGAGGGTGGAATGAGTTCATTTCCTCCATGAACTTGCAATGCTGCGCAAAGGCCTCTTGTTTGAGGGGATGTTCGTGAAACAGCACATTTAAGAGAGATTTAGTCCTTTCAGAGGAGGTGCAACAAGTGGATGCTGATTTGTGAGAACATTTTTTCACGTAGCTGAAGTGTAGGTTTGTGCTTGGCAGGTAAGATTGGTTGTGTGATATACATAAATGTATACATGTTTCTGTATGCATAAGCAAGGTAGTATCAACAGTCCTGGCTGGACATGTTTGTTTAATGCTAAATAAAACAAAGTTCTATTTCAAATATTTTTTACATAACAGATATTTTTTAGGCAGAATAGGCATAATTACTCCTATAAAAGGTCTACTGTGAAATACAGAGACCAATTATAATTGTATTTGCATAGGTGTGTGGGAGTATGTATGGCATTTCCCCCCATGTTTTTCATTATGCTAATGTCTAGGCACAGGCCATGATAATAAACATGGAGCTATTGAACTCAATTACACTGTTTGAAGTAGAATATCTGGAGATTCAATATTGTATTTGTGTGCTAATCTGACTTTTTTTTTTCCCCCCCAACCTGATCCAAAGCTCAGCAAAGGCCACATTGTTCTACATGTGTAATACCTTAACTAATGCATTGCAACCCACTTTTTGCCCATAGAAGTCAGTGCTATAAAAATCAGCTACATTTGTTTTCACATGCTACGAACACAGCACTGTTGAAGATCTGGAAATTCAAATGATGACTCTAATCTGCAGCAAACTTGCAGTTAGCACAGAAGTCTATCCACACACAGCTCAGCTACTTTAATTGAAGGCTGCTCATCTTGAATAAATAGCAAAGTCCAGAATAGCATTGGGAAACTCAATTTGTTTACTATTTATAAGATGAACTTTTTCATTAGCCTAGCAGTCACCAAACTTCCTTTCACCTGTTCTCTTTTCTTTTTTGGTTTTTTTTTTGGGGAGAGAGGGGGGGTGAGGGTTTCACCACTATACTTAAAGCATTCTTGAATATTATATTATCTCAGGATGTATGTCCCCTTCTTACTGTCATAACTCCAGGGATCTCTGTAGCTTCATCACCCTTACATCTACACTCAGGTGCTACTGAATAAGCAGATGAGGAGTTACCTCTTTTCCCTACAAATTGTGCTTAAAAATGACTTAGCACACTACATAGGCTGTTCATTTAGATGTAGACCATCTTGTTGCCTTTCAAGAAGTACAGTCTTTTTGGTCTGTTTTAGCACACAGAAGATTGAACATTTTGCCTCTCATTGACTGCCACTACTTATATTATTTTTGTCTCTATTTGAAGTCTAGGAAAGATTTCCATTATTGCTACTACTTCTTGAGCTCTTCTTTGTCAAAGCAGTATTTCTGTCCTAAATTGTCTTTACAGCTTGTAAGCCAAGCTGATTATCCCAGTCTGAGTGTGGTGCTAAATTGCTATTGAGCTTCAATGCATACATTTGAACTTAAAAAATTCATCAAGAGGATCCTGTGTTTAATTCACTTAATTTAATACATACCATGGACTCCCATCCAAATAACATTCCTTATAAGTACAAGCTGTTGTCCACTTTGGGAGCTGGCTCTTGCCCTCCTTTGCTACCTCTGCACTGCAGAGTCATTTATTGTCTTTGGCAGGTGCTGATGGTCCTCAGATGAAGAGGAAATCAGAGCCAGCCCAGCACGTACAGAGATACAGGTTAATCAAAGTACCTAACAACCCACTGTGCTGCCTGTGATAGGCGCCCATTGCTGCCCAGCTGGGGTGAATATGAGGAGCAAAGGTTTCACCAGCAGCTTCCTGATCCTGAGCTAAAAAGTCAGGTCTCACATCTGGTGAATAAAAATACTTATCTCTGTGTTTAACAGCTCTAAGTAGATATTTCCTCCATTAATTTGCCCAATTATTCACATTCTTTGCTTTTGCATTTACAGATGTTTGGCAACTAGCTGCTAGGTACAATTTTTGAGTACTTGTTTAGCACAGGAGATATGAACTGGTACCTTGGGGCTGAACATCTTGTGGATTATTGCCAATCAGCAGAAAAGATGGTAGTTATTCATAATACATTACCTGTAGGAATATTAAGGAGCTGCTACATCCAGCACCCTTAGTCACTGTTAAGAACAAATGAAGGAGAAACAGGAACCCTAATATTATGTACACAGATGCTACATTTCTCTTGCACAGGATGTTTCTGTCCAGTGTAAGTGACACTCTGTGAGCAGAGAAAACTTTCATGAAGAGAGGAGGTTCACCAGACAATTGTTCTTTCACACAGATGTCAGTGCTGTGCTAATCATGGGGAATTTTGAGCACCTTCTTGAAACAAAGTGCACAGCATAATTAACAGCTCTGTTGCTCTTGCAATTATTCTCTGCTAGGGAGGAAATAGCCATACACTTTAAGATAAACTCTGGAAATTTCAGCATATACCTACCACTGTGTACCCAGGAGACATTTAATAGGCATGTGCTAAGCCCTTAGTTCAAGATGGTAATTTGTTCTATTGGAAATTGCCTCCATCTCCTGCAAGTGAGCCTAGAAAATGGTCCTCTTCCCTCACAGATGTGTAGCATCCTTGAGAAACAGGACCACCTGAAAGCTTTAAACTGTCTTTGCAGAAAAGGATTGATATTTTTGACTCAGTTCACCTTTCTGTGTGAAATAGAAGACAGGGCTGTCATGTTTGTGGCAGTCTACGTGGCTAGAAACAATACTGATGCTTTCCCAAGGATCTCTGATCTCTCCAGGTATGTTTGTGTTGTTCAATGGCATGTGTGTCCTGTGACTATGCGTCACACGGTGTGTTTTATGTGAAATTAAATGTTACAGGCTCACAAGAACTCTAATGGGCATGGCAGCAAGACAAAGACAACCCTCAGTGTTGTAAATGGGCATCATCATCATACATTGGTATGAAATAGGGTTGTAGTTCTGTTTCCAAAGAGGCTTCATCAGCTCTTGTGTAGATAGAGTGACCTTCATGCCAGCCCTTCACGCCTATACCTTCTTGTTTGAGCAAGCATTCTGCTAGACAACTTGTTCAAAATAAATAACCATAACCAAACATCTATCCAAAATAAAGTATCAGATCCAGATAGTACATATTAATCCTTGTAGCTGTTACATTCCTGTGCTTTGCTCTACTCCTTCCTACTAGCCTCTTGCAGAATACAGAACTAACTGCTTCTTAATTTTCCTGCATACTTTGCCAGTAATTGCAGTATTGTCTCTTCCAGATACTCAGCTGAGCATATTGGCAGCACTCAGCAGTGCTGTTCTGGAGGCCAGTAATAATGAGCATGGGTATCACACGTGTATCATGATTAATCACGTTGTGGTCATTATGAGCTGCTCCTTACAGTTATCAATCTGGACAGTAGATTAATACAAAGCTTCATTGCCTGTATCATGCCCATGATGGCATATGTGAGCCATCTGAACAATGGTGAGACATGATTCTTTTCATGAGGGAAAACTGGGAATTAAGAGGAAATACTGTTTGTTATCTGAACAGCAGATTGAGAGCTTTTGGTTTCAGCCTCAGCTGTGTCACTGACTCTGTGACATAACCACCAGCACCTGGGCACTCAAACTCCCTCTACTTTCATTTCACCCTCTCCTGACAGGGGTGTTAGCTTTACCAACTTTGCCTGAGCACTCATGAGGATTTACCACCTCAAAAGCTGTTAGCCCATAAGTCTTTACTGTCAGTACTAAAGCTCTTGCAACCCTATTCGTTCTCTTGGTCAATATAAGCAAGCTTCAAGGTTTAAAAAGCACAAGGGGAGAAGTTTGCAAAGATGACACATTCAGCTTGGCAGATGGAATCTGAACTCTTTTCAACACTGGGAATTTTAACATCGAAGACTTATGCATCAAAAAAAAAAAAGAGGGGGGAAAATTTAGGGTTAAAACAATACAGTTCTTTCATTTTGAAAGTTTGAGACCGATCAGATTGAACAGAAAGCATGTCTCAAATACTTACAGTCTCAAGGAAGGCTGTATAGGACAGTCTTGCTAAGCTGAGCTTGTTCCCTACATACCATCTGGTATCTAGAGTGATGTGAGAGATTGTAAGCTGTTCCTTTGCTCTGGAGTGAGATAAACTCTGCCATCATCCCAAGGCTGATGTAATATAGTAGCCACTAGAATTGGTGAAAATCCTCTTGAAGTAATATATTTTGATGCATTTTTTCCTGATTGCTGGTTTTATCTTATTATCAAGTACTTCTCCCATGTGAAAATGGGAAATGGCAATGGAAGTCACAAGTACAAACCATAAACAAAATGAGATCTCTTTCTGGAAAGGTTTGTCTCCTTGGGTGCTTTGGTTATATCCAACAAACAAGAGGCTAATAGGAAATTCTTGAACTATAGATCTTGAAGAGATAAGTCAAGAAGATTGACTTGAAGTCAAGATCTTGAAGATCTTGACTTATACCATAAAGTGAAATGTAGCCATATTGACAGGAAGTTTTTGGACTGAATATGTAGTCTGAATACTGGCAGGATTTTGTTACCTAGAATAAGGGTTCAATATACTTCCTAACAATTTGTCAGCAAAAAATGATGGAACAGGTAGGCAAAAAATCAGAGCAGTTTGGTTGGTTAAAACTTATCAGAGACTGTGGGTCACTTTAGGGTGACTTCCCTTTCTAGTAAATACTTGATGGATTTAAACACACTGAGAGGCTGAGCACCATGATAGCAGACAGCTCTGAACATGGCTAAATACAAGGTAATGCAAATCATCAGTGATTAGCTGTATAGCTGGAATAATCTGAAAAGCCCTGATTTTTTTTCAGGAATCTCTGAGGAAAAAGAGCATCCAGTAGGAGTCGGCAGTGTTTGGTTTACCTCAATCTGTAGCAGCAGGTTTATTTTAAAAAATAAAAAGGGTATTTGGATTTATTAAAAAGAGGTAGAGCAGAATGCAAAAAAACTCATCAGGATAACACAGGATTATGCCATAAATCCACATTAACTGTGTGTTGATTCTTTTTATTCTCTTCTCACATGGAGTATATAGCAGAGTCCAAAAATGTTCAAGAAATGAGAGTAAAAATAGTTACAGAGCTGTTAGGATTAATACATGAGAGATGTCAAAGCCCAGAATTATTTTGCTGGGAAGGAGAATGCAAAAGTGGAGCTGACTGTGGAAGCCAAAATTCTCAAGCACGTAGCATGGAACTTTCTTTTTGTTTTATCCTATGAGAACAAGCATCAGGTTAAATTAAAAAGCAACAAATTTCGAATGAAAAGTAAATGCCCAGATACATGTCTCCTCACCTATGGGAGCTGCCATTGCAGGAGGTTACTGAGGCAGATAGCTTGGCTTGATTTTAGAGTGAATTGGACGTTGTTAGGATTATCTCATTACACAAGGTTGAAAACAGTGATTGAATCTACACCCTGCACTGGACACTGATCACATAAAGGAGAGATGCACAAGCACATCAGTTTGGGGTTTAGTTTGTTTTCCTTGAAATATCAGGAGTAGGGTATTCTGTAACACATCAGAAAGTCTGGTGATGTTACTAGGAAAAAAATAGAGTGGTGTATTTTGGATAGCGGTTAACAATAATACTTAGTGCTATCTAACTTGTTTCTCTGGTAAGAAAAAAGAGTGCGATTAGTGGAAGAAACAAGTCATTTGGTATAACCACGTCATAGAGGAGGTGGGAAAATACTTAGTGATACATTTTAACGTAGGTGTCCCTTCTGTGGGAAAACACATTTTAGCTCAAACTCCAGCACTAGTAGGAAAGGGAAAGGCATAAGGATTACTGTCTCCAAACTGTGTTTCTACCAAGCAAATGGACACTTTGTCGCTAGTTTTGTGCAAGGTTAGGACTCTGGAGCTAGAAAAGTACAAGGAGTATCTAACACACAATTAGGTTAAAGGAACAAGCTTTCTTCTGCTGGGACATTACCCAAGCCATGGAGGACAGCTCAGCAAGGGATATTCTGTAAAGTGCAGCCTGTTGAAGTTTGGAGCACTGGCAAGTGCTTTGGGACCGTGCTTTGTGTTTCTGTTGAGCACAGGCAAGGACAAGGAGAAGAGCTATTTTGTACTGGTGGACTCCATCAATTCTCTTTGTCAAAGGATCTACAAAATTCGGGCAGAAATATGACAGTAGTAGTCTTTTTACTGTATCACTCCATTTTTTTCTTAACAAATATAAAGGAGTTCATACACTGTTTGGCTTATTAATTTATATCAGAGAGAGAAATCTCAAATGATAGTGTGTTTCTAAAGACTGGGATGTTGTTAGAACATTACTCATCTGTTTCTTTTGCTAAAATGTTTCTACCATTCAACAACACAATAAAAATGAAGTTATATTCATAATATCAAGAATCCCCATAGCCGTTTGTGCTCCTGTTGGATTAGATGCTCTGCAAAAACACTGAGTATGCTTTTAGACACTTACAACCTGAACAAGACTAATTAGATGAGAGAAGAAATATGGTTTATTTTATTTTTACAAATGAAAGAAAATGTTTTATTTTCTTTTATAGAGGGAAAAAAAAAAGAAAATAAGCATTCTGTGGTTTCCCAGTGGTGCCACAGGGACTGAATGGGATTCTGAGGGCAATGCTGTGACTCTAAGACCATCCACCTAGAAAAGAAAAAAAAAAAAAAAAAGATATTCAGGAAACAGAGAGTTCATTCAGCAGGGAAGCAAAAAAAATTACCAGGTCCTCACTCTTGAGTTTTAAGGTGTAGAAATGATGCTAACCACTCCTTGCCTTTTAATATGGCACATAGAACACCCACACGATGTCTAACTGTGAAGGACAAATGTTTGGCGTGTTTTCAAAGAGCATGTTCTTGAAACACTTACTCAGATCCCCATGTACCAGGTAAGAGAAGCAGAGGTCCAGCTATAGCAACCTTTCCCACTTCAGGAGGATGCACAGCTCTGAGGACCAATTCTAAGCTCTTCCACAGAGACACGGTGCTACTGATGTTATTAAAATTGCTCTTGATTTAGACTCCTGCCAGATTAGGGTCAGCTCCAATGACTGCTCAGTTTGCAACCTCCTGCTTGGTTAGTATGAAGCTGTTCCATGCGATTTTTATCTTTTTGTCCGTTACACCTTCATTTCCTGCTAATGAAGAGCAGAATTGGACCTTTCAGTGTCTGTCTCCTTTTATCATGGGAACTAATTCACCATTGTGTTGGCAGCGCTCCTACTACTGTCAATGGGAATTATGTACTTTGAAAGGAGGAGAATGAGGCCATAACTGTTTAAGAATTGCACTATTAAGGCAGCACAATGTGGTTTATTTTTATATAGAGCATCACATATGAAGAGTCAAAACCGCTTTGCGGAGAAAAAGGATAAAAGACAGTACTTCAGAGTTGTTTGGAGTGGTGCTCTGATTCAGAAGGAAAAGGACAGATGACTGTACAGATGCAAAGAGAATAGCAGAAAAGCTGGACCTTCAAGGCAATAAAGTAGACAGCAAGTTTCCTGATGGAGCAATCATAGCAAGGGGGAAACATAAAGATGAGCTGCTGCTATGTGTCAGCTGGGCAAAAATAAAAAGGTAATGTAGAACTTCAGGCTGGAGTAACCCTTTTGTCTTTCTCCTGCCAAATTCAGGCCAGTGCTTAGCCTTGAACTAAGCACCACAAATCAGTGTTCATTTGCATGGAGCATATTTTCTCCCTGTTAGCTTATGAGTCTGGCTGCTTGTGTCATTTCAAGACATGAGATGTGCTGGGGAGGTGCTGCATGATGCAGCTACCCACAGAACAGGCCACTGCAGCATCTTTCTGGAATCGGCTGTGGGCAGAGTGGGAGGCAGGGCAGGATGGGCAGTGCAGGGCTGTGCTGTCCCTCTTGATCCTGTACAGTCTTTCCAGTTAGGGAAGAGCATCACTCACCTGCTCAAATTTGTTGATAACATCTTCTAGGCAGGTTGCTATTGAGTTGAGCTGCAGACCTGAGTGCAATGAAGGGTCATGGCAGGAAGGCTGCTCAATGTGAATGGCTGTGTTCTTATCAGCTGCAGTGTGCTTGTTGCACTGTATGGGAAGGCATAGCTGATGGTCTTTTCAAGCAAATGAATGGCACATCTGGAATTCTTTTCATTTCATTATGTTCCTAATCTTTGTGTACCTCCCTCCCATTCACTTTCTTTTTAACAGGATCCATCCTGTTGCCTGCAATCTGCCAGCAATAAAAGGGACACGTGCTTGCATTGCAACCATTTCCACACCACCAGCTTGTGCAGCAAGATGTGGGTCCAATTCCCAGTAGCTCCAGTCCTGCCAGTAGCACGGTAGACACAGCACCCTGCCCAGACTGGTGTCAGAGGCCTTGGGAGCTGCAAGGAAAAAACACAGCGATGCTGAGTTCCATGTATCTGACCACCAGGCATGGGTCTATGTAAGCTACAGTCACTGAAGTAGCTGAAATATAGATGAGCCCAAAGGCTGTCTCTTCTTCTAGGAGGAAGTCTCCAGAGGATCTGGAAACATGGCATGTGCTGCATCTCATGCCTGCCTTCCACCCCACTGCCTCCCGTGCTGCTCTGCACGGTTGGGCGCTGATACTTTTGCTTTGACGGGTGCTTTTCTGCTGTGTTTGAAACCCCACCTGCCAAAGGAGTTTTTAGAGCACATGAAGTGTCAGAACAAAGCAGTCCAACCCGAAAGCATTTCATTGAAAGGGCCATACAAAAGATTGTCTCAAACATGGCCCGTGCTTTGAGCTGCGTTAGGATGTTCAGCTTGCTTAGTTTAAATCCCTGGGATGATTTCGCTGTTATAACTTCATCTGGAGCTCAGTCATCCAGGATAACAGGGCTTAGTCTCAGAAATGCTAACAAATGTTTGCACAAAGTTGCTGTTTGATTAATTTGTTCCCTAGGGCATGCAGAAAACTCAGAGAAACATATTTTACCCAAGTAGATCTTGATCAATAATCACTTCCAGCTTTAATTTCTTTCCTAGAAGCAGCTTTTGGCATTTTCTATGATCAAATCCCTGTCCAAGTATTTACTAGGCAACAGCAGTGAGGTAGAGGAAATCTTAGTGGTCTTATTTTTGCAGAGGTGAGATGGAGAACGGGCAGGTGAAGTGACTTCCCTGAAGTGGGTTATTGAATGTGTGGCAGTGCTGAAGTGGAACCTTGCAGGGCTTTGCCTCTCAGTTCTGTGTTTCCAACACCTCTGTTCTGAAGCCCCAAGTGAAAGAAGTCAAACAATATGGACATGTAGCATTTGAAACAGCTGATGCGAATCACTAAAAAAACGTTTGTTACATGTTGGGGTTTTCCTTTTCACTCTCTTCTAAAACACTATTTTAACATAACATCCAGCAAGAAGGCTCTTCTACTACACACAAAATTTAAAGTCTGCTATTGAAATGAAATGCAAATAAAACATTCACAGAGTTCCAAAGCAGCAAAGCACTTAAGTATGTGTTTATCTTTAAACACATCTGGAGCCCCATTGACTTCGATAGGACTACTCATATGTTTAAAAATAAGCCTGCTTTTGTTAGATTACGTTGCTGAGGATGTAAGTGCTGGGGGAATCATTTTCATGCTCTCCAGAAAGGGCTTTAAATCACTTTTGTTTAAGGAGAGCTAACTGGTTGGACGTAAACACACCTAACAAACCAATAGATCAAAATTAACTTTTATGCTGAGCCACTTGACACATCTCTAGAAATTACTTACTGTTGAAATTTGTTTCTTAAAGAAAATAACGATCCAATTATTTTTTAAATGAAATAGAGCTGCAGGAAAACCTTGATACCTCCACGTGGGAATTTTGTTTGAAAAAGAAAAAAAGAAGAGAGCCATAGCCATGTTAAAGGGAATGCAGTGTGAGTGTCTGAAGGGCAAGGGAGTTAGACGGATTATTAGATTTCAGCACTTGAAAGGAGAAACAGTGTGGTACATAATAGGAGTTTGACAGATCGTTTGCTGTTTTGCTGGTGATCTTCTGAGATGACAAAACAGAGGAGCAGTGGAGCAATGTACCCCCCCAAAAAACTTCAGTTAGTTCTGACACGGTAGCTTTCATTTCTGGATGTTTGTGAGTCTGATCCAAAGTCATTGAAATCAATAGAGATGCTGCAGTCGACTTGCAGGAGCTGTGCCCCAAGACTTGCACCACTCCTCATGCCAGCTCTGCACGGGCACTCAGGGCTCTTCAGACCCGTGGCTCCATCAAGGTCAGCACTGCACATTCCCTCAGAAGCTGTGCACGCACCAGGGTAGGGGTCTTATCCCTCCCCTCGACATACAAACCCCTGCACTTGAGGAAAAAAATGGAAACAGCACTTCTGTCCCAGACTGTTTGTAGGTTTTCACTTCTTCCCAGTCCACTGTAGGCCACGGGGGCTCTGCCATAGCAGTGAGGTCACTGTGAGCAGGGCAGAGGCGTTGCCTTCCCTCTCTCCATCCATCCCCATGTGCCACTGGTGCCTGTGGCACCATGGGGGGTTTGCTTTCCAGTCAGTCTCAGGACAGCATTGCAGGTGCAGCTCATGCACTTCAACTTAATTCCTTCCCAATGGGGCTTGAAATCATAACAATAAAGAGCAGTTGTTGTTGTTGTTGGCTTTCTTTTTTTAAAGTAAAAACCAGAATTGCTAACGCTTCATGAAAACATTGCTTTTTAAGCGTTGCCACCTCTGCTCTGTGCCTCATCGGGAGTCTAGGTCAGAAAAGCAATGGGAAATGCAAGATAAAAAAGCCCTACCATCTAGGCCAAGCACAGCAATATACATCGCTTCGGCTGTAATGATAACAGGGAAAGAACAGAATGCTACCAGGGAATAATGGTGTCCTGCTGACAGCTAAATATGAAAGCCAAAGCAGGGACATTTATAAAATAAACAAGCATCAGGGAAGATGAGACATTTATTACAGTGCAGGAAATAGTGATCTTTAACAACAGTCCATTCCAGTTTCTCTCATTGTCATAGAAATGAGGCGGTGTAAGTGAATGCTTTGTCTCATGTATGTTGTATTGTTTCGCAGGCAATTACCAGACTGCATTTGGTTTAGTCTGGGGGAGAGAATTGCGTGTCACCTGAGCACAGGGCTGCTTCTGGGGGCAAGAGAGCCAGGAGGAGACATGCTTGCTTCATGTCTAAATCTGTGTAGTCTCCTGACCACCACCAAAAGCACCAGGCCAGGCTCTGTCACATCGACACATGATGTAAGTGGTTTTACATGACGACAGCAGCATAATGTGACATCATTTTGGTGGCAGAGCCTGGTTAAGCAGTTTCTGCACCCCACCCCTGCACATCATCGTGCTGCGGCTGCATCTGTCAGCAGTGCCAGCTAGAACACTAAGTAACTACATGGCGAAGCAGGTGAAATAAAACAATCCCCAGAAAATGGCTGTTTTCCCCCCAGTTAGAGTCCTCTGTGTCACTGTTGCATCAGCTGCACAGATGGAGTGTGTGTGCTGAAGGGAGAAGCCCAGGAAATAGCAGGGAGGGTAGAAAAGGGTGTAGGACATCCTTATGTCATCAGCAGGAGCTTTGCTAAGGAGAGGGTAAAGATGACCATGCACTTATTCAGAAGGAAAAACTACATTGAGATGGTGACCTGAAATGTAGCACCTTGGCAGAGAAAGCTCCCAAATACTGCCATACCACACCTTTATTATCTACAGGGCATCAGCTCAATGTTCCATAGACCAAACAGCAGTGAATGCAGATTGGGGCCAAATCAAAGGAAAAGTCAACTTTTCATATCACTTTAGAGGAAGAAAAAAAAAAAAGGTGAAAGAAAGGTTATTCTGCTTGTCAAACATTTCTGTCTGGAATGAGGCCTGAGCTGAACTCACATTCTTTTATTAACCATGTATAGGGGAAAAAAACAAGACAGTAAAAACATGATGGCAGGTGTACAGATGAAGAGAGAACA
This sequence comes from Urocolius indicus, assembly GCA_013401255.1. NCBI lineage: Eukaryota > Metazoa > Chordata > Aves > Coliiformes > Coliidae > Urocolius > Urocolius indicus. The sequence continues at coordinate 216,580 of WBNH01004793.1, read as the reverse complement.
CATTTAAGTTGTCAGAGAGATGTGTGACTTAAAGCTATGGAATAAAAATAAATCCCAAAGAAAGGAACTACAGTAGAGCATCAGAAAACATTTTCTAGCAACCCTTTAAAAAAAAATATCCTCTCTCTTTTCTGAACTATCTGGTGGAATAACAACCTCTTAAGACTGCAGAGTAATTCTCATGGATTGTTTTTAAATTTAAACCTGGGCTGAAAAAAGTAAGGAAAATACTACTGAGTGAGGATAGATTAGATAGCCTAATAGACCATTTTCCTCTCTAATTTCCATTAAGGTGATTAGTTGAGATGCTGCTTGCAGCATATTAGTGAAAAAACACTGGGAACACAGTCATATAGTGTATCCAATATCTCAAAATAATGTTTGCAGTAATAAGAGTGACATAAAAATCCATCTCAGGAATTTATGTAACTCTAATTAGCGCCTGAGTGAATCACAGTCTTTAATGTATGCATCTTGCAACACTCCCCAGGAGAAGAGATCTGTATCAACTGCTTAAAAAGAAAAGGAGCAGATATAAACAGGGATTTGGTTGTCTGGTATACAAGGGCAATCAGGAAAATTAATCTGAATTAACTGAAGCATGAATTTAATTTGGATCCTTCTGCCAAGTTACATTTTGCACATAATCCTCATTCAGAAGGAAAGTGTCTTCCATTGAGGGAAGAGTGTTTGGCTGTCACTGCATACCTGCTGACATCGATATCCATTACTGGGTTAGAATGGATTAGTTGCACTGTCCGGGGACTATTAAATAGAGAATTTGTTTGGGTTTTGGGGTTTTTTTCCCCCCTCCCCTCTATGCTCATGCTTTGATGGGCAAGCTGCCAAGCATTTTAGAATTAACTGCATGAAAACATCACCTCCTCTACATCGGAGAAAAGGGAATTAGCAGGGTTTGGTTTGCTTATTCAGTCTGGTGCTATAGAACTGTAGCCCACATCGTACAAGGAAGATGGCACAAGTAAGATAGCACAGCTGGATCATGGGGCAGAGCAAGGGCCATCTGGCCCCCAAAACAATGTGTTAACCTCCCACCCCCCAACTCCCCTCCAAATTACAGCCTTGGGAAGATGGGAAGAGGTAGTGCTTTCAAATGACTTCTTTTCAAAATAATTTTCATGCTTTCAGGTATCTGCCACACAGATCTGGCCAAGTTTCCCTTCCCCCGGGGCTGTACCCTCATCCCGCTGCTCTGCACGGCACAAACACCCATCCCCCTGCTGCACCCTGCTGCTGCAAGCACCAGCTGCAGCGTGAAGGGAGGGACAGGTGGGGTGGGGGATTTGTGAAAGTGGTTCAGTGGGCAAGTGGTGTGCCAAGCTTGGTCTTTCCAGCTTTATTTTAAAGTGCTACATAAAAAAACCCTCAAACTAAAACAAGAATGAACGGGATTATTGAGGGAAGGGAAGGGAAGGGAAGGGAAGGGAAGGGAAGGGAAGGGAAGGGAAGGGAAGGGAAGGGAAGGGAAGGGAAGGGAAGGGAAGGGAAGGGAAGGGAAGGGAAGGCTCTTCTGAAATGTGAGCAGTGGAGCATCCTTCCCCTCCATCCCAGCCCGAGTGGAAGCAGGGAGCGGTTGCGGGTAACCCAGTCCGGGAAATGCCGAAGGGGGTAGAGTGGCGGCAGAGTGCCGGGACCTCGGTACCCTGCCAGCAGCCGTCTCCAGCGTAGCCATCTGCCTGCCAGGACGGGTGTGGGTGGGCACAGGGACAGACGGCGCCAGCTTCGCCGAGAGCAGCTCCGCTCGCCCACCCACCCGCCCGGACCGCGCACAGAGCGGGCGGCACGCAGGGGGAGGCGATACCTCCTTGGAACCCCTCCTCCGTCTCTCCAACGCGGGACGGGCCGTGGCCCCGCCGGCCGGGGGATGCCTCAGCGCCGACGGCGCGCACGGGCCCCGTGGCGGGGTGGAGCGGAGCGGAGCGGGGCAGGGCCGAGGCGGGGCCGCGGGACCCTCCCCCGAGGGCCGCTCCGCCTCCCCTCCATCGCCCGCCCCACACCCCCCGTCCCGGCTGACACGGGGGGAGACGCTCCGCTCTCTTTCCCACCTCACCCCCACCTCCGCCTGCGAAAGGGGGAACCGCCGGTCCCTCCGTCCTCAGCGCGGGCGGAGGAAACCGCCGCCGGGATTTTCTAGCAACGGACCCCGGTTCCGAGGACAGCCGGGAGGCACCGGGACAACCCCCCCCACCCCGCGTCCCGTCCCCCAAGCCCAGCCGCTCCCGGGGCGGGCGAGGAGCCGCACAAGTTTCTATTCAAGGCACACACACAATGGGGAAACAAAACCCATTTATTTTCTTTCTTGGTGGTTTTTTTTTCCACCTCCCACGATGGAGCGGGATTCGGGCAGAGAGTGCCCCGCACACGCGGTGATGGGCTCATGGCTCTCCCCGGTCGGGCTCGCCCGCAGCCCGAGGTCACTCGCTCGCCCGCGGCGGGGCCAGGAGTAGCCGGGATAGTGCGGAACGCAGCTCACAGCACCTTGGAAAAAAACCTGGGCTTGGGTTTGTTCAGCTGAGGGGAAACTAGGGAAGAAAAGATAAACGCCACGCTAAGTTCTTAATTTTTCCTTTAAAGAGTAAAAGTATAAACATTTAAGGTGTTTCCACGACGGGAAAAAGAAGGAAAAAAATAGTGCAGGAAAGGAGGCAAATGCAGAAACCCATAAATGCTGCTTAAACGTCTTTTTTTTTTTTTTTGACATTCGAAAAGAAATAATTTATCTTGAGTTAACGCAATTTTTTGAAAGATTTGCCAACCTCCCAACACATTTCATTGACGCGATAATGTGCCTCGCACGTGGAAGCACAACTAAAACGGATTGAAGTGACGGCAGCCTGTTCTTTAAAAGTATCTCCTCGCATCTAGAAACCTACTCTGATATTAAACAGCTTAGAAGCAGGGAACAATTTAACGGAAGGATTTAGTTTGTGAATAAACGGAGCCTTTTGACAGTTCACCAGTTGCTTTTAAATCTCTCCTCGTAGTGAATGGTCGAATTTTACGTTCACCGGGAGGTGATTTTGGGAGATTTTTGGGTTGCCTTTTTGCATAGGCGGTGTCAGGGCTTGTTTCGAAAACGCAAAAAAAAAAAAAAAAGACTGATTATTTTTTTTCTCCCCTTATTTTATCCGTAATTTTTTTTTCTTCCTCTATCTTTTTCTCCTGTATCGTCGACGGTCTTTGGGTGTCACAGCAGCAGCGGGAGCTCGGCGGGCCTAGCCGAATGGAATAAGCGGGGATCTTTCGGGTAAAGAAAGGAAAGCTCGAATACAGTAAATCGAACCTTGCCTCGAATTTTGCAGATGTTTTATTCGTGCCCATCCTCGAGATGGATCGTGTGGGCCCCGAGGGCCGTGGCGGGTGATGGGGATGACCCGCGGCCGGGAGGGAGCTCGGGCACACAGCCCGGGCGTCGCCCGCAGCCGAGCCGGCCGGTCCCCAGTGCCGGCTGATGTCTGGAAACGGTGTTTTGTTTCCATGATCTGAGATCGGAGCTTCATCGACCTTATTCTTTGTTTTACGGGTGGTTTGGGAAGTCAGATTAAAGCGTTAACTCGGCGCCTGAGAGCCGCTGGACAGCAGCCTCTCCCCAAGCGCGGCTTCGTGACTCCTCCCGTGGGGCAGACAGTCGTTACAAAGAGAGAACCTGCGAGCAGACATCCACATCAGCTTTCCACGCAGAACTCGGCCTGGTTCTGTCTTTCCCTCCTGGTCGCAAGTGCCGACGTTGGAGCCGCCGGTCTCCAGCCCGAGGCTGATGGCTGTGGGGTGCGATCAAGCGGGTTGTTTGGCTTTGGTTTTGTGTTTTTTTTTTGCCCCAGGCATCCCTCGGGTTTGCGGGCCCGGCGGTGCCGAGCCACGGATGCCCTCACTGCGTGAAGACAGCATTCCGGGGCCGCCTGCGGTTCTCTGCTTCTCCTTGGACGTCCCTCGGTAAAAGCAGTGGCAACGCCAAGAGGCAGTGAACTCACCCTTGCACCCTTTTGTAGCCCTCAGAGCTGGAAAACTCAAACTGGAGAACTCAAACTAGGGGGACAGATCCTTGCAAGAGGACAATTCGGTCCTGCAGCCGCACGGCCGGGGCAGCGGGGAACTTGGACACCGAGCACCCCAAAGTGCAGCAGCTCCTCTGCCTCCCGGGGCCGGCCGGCGGCTGAGGGATCTCCCCCTCGATGTGTGCATAGTCCAAGACCCCGGCTCCGCGCGGATCCCGGGGAGAGCTGCAGAGCCGGCACCTTCCTCGGTTCCCGTTCACACGTCACCATCGCTCCCCTCCGTAGGGCTGACAGTTTTGTTGCTACTCCCTGCTCTCACCCTCTCTGCTTGCCTCGATGTCCCCGTGGGCCCTGCTCGCCCCGGCGGTGTCCGCTCCCCCGGGGCCAGCGCAGAACCAGCGCTGGCGATGGGCACCGCGGCGGCGGCTGCGGGCTGGTGATGGCACTGACACTTTCACCCCCTCAGCTGCAGCAGCGGCAGGGAGCGGGTAGGAAGCGGCAGTACCGCATCCCCCGGGCCTGTGTCCTTTCCCGATGGCTTTCAAGGATCCTTTGAGACCTGTTTGCTCCGGCCTGACAGTGGATTTTTATTTTAGCCTCACAAGTGCCTGTCCCTGAGGCAGAGCAAGGGGCCTCCCCACAGCTCTCAGGTCGGCAACTGCAGATCTCTAGTTGCTGTGAATACCCAAATGAAGGGAAAACCTTTTTCCCCCCATTGAATACACACTGAAGTGGGAGAAGGAGGCTCTTCCAGGAGGGATAATAATCGTGGAGCCCAGGGTTTCAGCAATCTGTCTCTTAGATAAAGCAGATTATTTTTTGCCCCAGACAGCCCTCACCCCCAGCAGCTAAGGTACCATGCTGCACTCTGCCCTGACCAGAGCAGTGGATTTGCTGCCTTGTTCCTTGCATCAGAAGCAGCCCCCTTGCCCTTTACCAGCCAGGCACAGCGTTTCCCTCGCATAGGCTCCAGGCTCAATAGTTTTGCTCCTGTTATATCCATCTGGGAAGTGGAAAATTTCCTTTGTACCTTCATGGAGGGCACTGGTGAGAGTCAGTGACAGCTTGGAGGAGATGGAGTCCTCTGGTCCCTGCTCAAGAGGACACGGAGATGCAAACACAGCTACAGGCAGGCCTCAGCACCTGTGCCCCCTCAACCTATTCACAGGGTTTTGCAAGAAAACAGCAATTTTCCTCCCAGAAGGATGCACCATCCTGCCTGGCATGTCTCAGCATGGATATATGTGTGGGAGAGAGTTCAGCCCTGCAAATAGCTACCTCCACCCAATCTCATCCCATCCCCATCTCAGTCTTTGGGATGTCCTTGTGTCTTCCAATCCTCATACTCCTCAATCCATGATTGCCCAGGTCAAGGCTGCAAGCTCAGGTGCTATTTGAAGGGGTGGAAGCAAGCTTTGCCCACTCCCTTCATCCTGCTCCCAATCCCCCACCCCCTACCCTGACCCCAGGGACTTTTCCAGTAGGCCCATGGGAAAGGATCGAACAGGATCAATGGAAAAGAGTGGTACCTGCTGTGGCTGGCCATTGCTCAAATATCTGTATCAAAGTCCCTGTGAGGCTTTCCTAGGCAGGGGGCTCAGCAGAAAACCTCTTGGAGACTTTCCTTTCATACCCTCCCTCCTTTCCTTCCCCTGTGGGTTGTGAGTGACAAGGATTCCCCATCCCCCTCTACCTGTCAAAACATCCTCAGAGTTTCTCAGCCCTTCCCATTATTGTGATGCCTCACTGCTTGGGTCTGTGTCTGGATCCAGGAGGATCCCTGCTTTATTTAGTGGCAATCACAAGTGTTCTGGTAGTTTCTATCCCCAGCAGTAAACCACCATGGGCCACATCTCCAAAATCTGTCTAAAAGCCAATGCTGGGTGTTTGTGAGCAAACAAATGTGCTGGAGCTTAAAAGAAGGCTTGGAAGAAAAAAATATAAGGTTGTGATGGGATCATGGCTTATGGACTCAGGCAAATACCCACTAGGACAATTTCTTACCATGAATCCCTCTGTATTTACAGGTGAGGGAGGATGCTGAGGGTACACCAACCCTGTAGAGGTTGTAGCTGTAGAGGCTTTCAGCCATCTGAAACACAGCAACTCCTGGGTACTGCTGCTGCTCACACTGCTTGGCTCAGGAATCTGCTTCCCTTGCACTTAACATTCATAAAGACAGAGGAAAGAAAAAGGTTTGGAAAGGCACAGAATTTCATCACAGCCATCACAGATGACTATCTCATTGTTACTGAGTTTATATGAAGTCCCTATGTGTGCATTCAACCAATGGTCCTGTGCACAAAATGTTCCTTCCAAAACACTTTCTTACGTGGCTAATGAACCAGAACTCTCCTGTAGAGGAGGCCAAAATGCAGAACACATTTCAGGACAAGAAGAGAAGGAACGAAAGGAATTGGCAGTGTAAGAGACAATTGCTAAGACTCCTTTCCCAGAAGAGTTTGAGTAACAGCCCTGAGAAGAGCAGAGAACCCAAACTCAGCTGCCTTTCACTTTCTCTCAAAAAGCCCATGAGTACTTGCCAGGCCTGCTTAAGGGAAAATTTCTTCCTGATCCCAGCTTTGGTGAGTCTACAGATATCAAAGTATTATGCAAAATCTGTCAGTTGTAGTTGTTCTTGGTGTCATCCATGCTGCCAACCACTCATTCCTAAACATAGCCAAAGGGGGTTGACCTGCTGAAGAGCAGCTCTGCAGAGAGAGACCTGGGAGTCTTGGTTGATAATAAACTGAACGTGAGCCAGCAATGTGCAGTCATGGCCAAGAAGGCCAA
>WBNH01004793.1:0-209705 GCA_013401255.1 Urocolius indicus | reverse complement strand
AAGCTGGAACACAAAAAGTTCACATAAGAAAATACTCTTTCACTGTTCAGGTGAGGGAGCTCTGGCACAGGCTGCCCAGGGAGGGTGTGGAGACTCCTTCCTTGGAGGTATTCAGGACTGACCTAGACAAGTTCCTATGTGACCTGATCTAGGTGAACCTACTTCTGCAGGGAGGTTGGACTAGATGATCTCTAAAGGTCCCTTCCAACCCCAACCATTTTATGAGTCTATAATACAATTGAGGAAATGAGATCTTGATCAGCAGTGAGGTAAGCTCCACCTGCTTTATTAGGTAAACTGTATTTTTTTAACTAAGCTTCAACAGGTTAAGAAATAACATGTGTATCAGTGTAGGCTTTGGAGAACTGTATTTAGATTTACAAACAACATTGTAACTGGATCAACAGGCTATAATTAGAATTTAATAATCCAAGTGGAGGAGTAATACACCTGCTGCTTGAAAAATTGGAGCCTTTCTTTTGCACTTCTGAACATTCAGCTCTGCAGATTGGACTCCAACTTGCTTGACACAATTACTGTCCTAGTGAGGCAAACATGTTACAAATAAGAACAATAAGATCAACAATAGTGTAATACCATAAACAAAGGGAATAATCAGAACACCTCCCGCCCCAGTGCAGTCTGCACAACTAGGGCAACCAATTAGTATGGTTATTGGAAAAAATATGCAAGAAATTGTTGTATTTCACAGACTTTGGAAAAGACTTTAATGCTTGCAAAAAAGTTACAGACAATCCCATGAGATGAATCCATGACCATTAGATTCAGGCTTTGCATTTATTTCTAAAGTCCATCTGAGCCAGGAGTGACACTCAGTAGAATTGATGAAGGAGGGAGAACCAGACCTGTGTAAACCAGATTCCCCTCTCATTATATTCAAAGTATTCAGTGTTAGGTGAGTAACTAAACAAACAAAAAAAATCAATCTAAGGGTTTCAACATACAGAGTAGAATTCAACACAAGTGTGAATTCAACATTTGTGCTGAAATGGATACAGTCCCTGGGCTGCTGGTTTTCCAATGCCTCTGTCAGGATGTGGGCACAAAGCAGACCCCTGGCAAAGCTCCTGACATGGACTGACTGCTGAACATTGCAGCTCAGTCCAGTTTTCAATCCCAGGAATTAAAGAGAGATTTTGCCTCTCATTTTGCCTGCTAAGCACATGTTGAAAGACACAGCCAGCTTGAGGCAGGACCTCTTTCCACACATTGGCCAAGCTGGAAGAAGGTGGTCCTACTTCTCAGAGAGATGCTGCAGTTCTGCAGCCTGTGACATTTGAGGATTCACAGGTGCACCTGGGATCTCTTTTAAATTAAGAAATAGTTGCTTAAGGGATAGGGAGTACAAGCAGCTCTGATCCCTGGACAAAGGGAATGAAAGTGCCTCTTAGAAGAAAGATTCCTTCTCCATACTTTCTGACACAATAATAGATATATTTCCCATTTTTTCCCCTTAGAAGATTCTGAGAATACCATTTAAAAACTCACTCCAAAATCCAAAGAGCAGTTCTAGAGGTATTACGTCTGTTTGAAAATAAACTGTGCACTATTAGCTTTCATTTACTTCCATGGGACAAGAATAATCCGGATCTGTCTGGAAGTGATTGTCAGGGCAAAAATTTTTGCCCCTGGGCAAAAATTCAGTTGGGAGGATGTTATCAGATAATCTTTAACAAAACCCTTGACAGAGAGTACATATACTCCAGTCTGCTTTAAAATTGTAACTTCTTTATGTGCACTGACTCATATTTAGCCCCTTGAAGGAGGTTACCATGAAAGTAATGATGTTGGGAAGGGTTTAAAGAGACTTCAAGGTGAAAGTCTATGTGCATTCTATTATCCAGAGATGACTAACCCTGACATGGTGTGAGGATGAATGTCTCCCATTGATAGGGCTCTGAGCCCTCCAAATGTGTCAGAAACACCCACAGCATCAAAATCAAAATGCAAAAATCAACTAGTGAAGAAAGACAGTTCCCTGTTGAGGGTGTTTCTGAAGAAATTCATGTGTGTTGCTTATCCCATCCTATAGTTTTGAAACAGGCCCAAGAGCTGGTGATTAAATTGGGGGCATGAGAGTTGAAGTGGACCAATTGAGTCTGTTTAGCTTCTGCATCCCAGGGCAGCCAGGGTTGCACCAGCTCTCATGTGTCTTTTGAGTGACAGCTAGGATTGAAATTAGGTGCCTTGTAATGGAGATCCCTTAGGGCTCATCATCATTGCATGTGCAGAGCTGAAATATTTCCTCAGAGATGCCCCAGGTTTCACTGTCAGGGGTACCTGAGCAAGACATGCTGTAGCAGTGTGTCAAAGCAGCTGCCAGCTCCTTTCCCTGCTGAAACAGAAGCAGAAACAGAGGAGAAGCTTTCCATTACTGGCACTAACACAGGGCCTGCATGACTTTGAGTGACAGGGAAGAGCTCTGGGGAACATCCTGTGTGGCAGTAGGGAGGGCTGGTGAGGAGGACTTGAAAGCAGATGCTTTTAAGCTTAGTAAGGGAAGGCTGAGGTGGTAACTATCATGATGTCTTTGTTCCACTTTCATCTCATAACCTAGAGATCAGACAGGAGTGAATGAGATCCAGATGAGATTCAGAGACAGGTGAACATTATCTCAGGTTCTTGTTTTTTATTCTTAAAATGACCCCCCTCAAACCAGCTGGGTGGCTTTGGGCTGACTAGGGAGAGAATCAGCAAGTATTTGCCATAGTTACACTTGCAAAATCTCTGAAGATTTCCTCTCTTGCTCTCTCTCCCTTGCTTGCAAAACCAGAGGCTGCTCTTTTGGTATTATGCTACAAACAGCAGCTCTGAAAGAGGAGTCAAAGTGCTCAGGAAAGCAATGGCAAACATGCACACGGCATTGTGCATCCAGCTCAGCTGATAAACGTTTTGGGTTGCTCTCTATGTTGTTGTATTGCTACAGTTCACAGCAGCTGAAGGTCAAGTCCCTCAGAACATGCATCTGGTCAATTGACCTGGCATTGTCAGATCTTTAAATATTAACCCATTAGACAACATGTAAGGCGAGGTTACACATGATTGCACGTATGTTTGTGTGAATGTGGTGCCAGGAATTCACCAGCAAATTCATAGGAGCCCACTGCTAATGTCTCTGTTGCACTTACTGACTTGCTTTCCAAAGGAGAGCTTACAGAAGTGTGTCTTGTTGCAAAGACGAGCTACAGAGCCTGAGTGAGCTGGCTGGCAGTTGCCAGAACCATTCTGCCTCACACCTAACTGTCCTCAGCCACGCTGTTTAGGTGATCACTGAGGGTTACCCAAACTCTCGGCACTGCGGGGGGATGCGCAGCATCCTCCGGGGACTGCGCCGGGGAAGGTCAGTGGCCGCTTTGTCCCGGCCCGTGGGCTAGCAGCCCCCTCTTGCGGCAACTTGTCGCTGTTTAAGACCAGCTTCTCTCGCCGCTGTTCAAGACAGGCTTCTCTGGCTGCAATTCTCTGGTTTTTCTCCCCGGCACCGGCAGCGACCGCAGCCGCCGCTGCCCGAGCCATGGGACCGGGGACTGAGGCAGGAGCAGGTATCCCACAGCCCTGCCTCCTGCTCCCCGGAGCTCTTGCCTTGGCCGATGAGCTGTTTCCTTTGCAAACTCCAAGAATCTCTCCTGGAAACCAATTTGGAAGGAGCCAAGGCCAGCCTAGAGGCAGTTTTTCCCAGCAGATGCCTCCCCTCCTCTCAATGAACTCCTGGCTCTTTCAAGAGCTTGGAACTACTTGAAATGATTTCCATGTCACACAGAAACCATCCTTGTCTCAGCAAGTCCATGAGCTGCAAATTGCTTGAGGCTAAAAGACTGTTCTGGGAAAATACCACTTCATGCTTGCCCTGTTCTTGTACCCTTTCCTGAGAAACTGCTGATTGAAACACAGCAGGGGGTGATGCTGGGCTTCATGAGTCTTACTCCATCCTAGTGTAGCTTTTCTCATGCACTTTGGACAGGGCTGCCAGCACTGGCAGATGTGCTGTTCAGGAACCATTTTGCAGTGGGCATTCTGCAAACAGAGAGATGTGTCACTGTGGTGCCTCTCTTCACACAGTTGGTTTTGGCTGTGAATCCAGTGCTCTGTGCCACAATTCATCTCCTTCTGAGACTCAGTGCAACTGTTTGCTGAAATCTGCTGCAACCTGAGTGAATAGAGAATATATATGTAGAGGTGAGAGCATCTTACATTGGTTTTCATCCTCAGGAAGCTACAGGCTTCCCTTTAAAGCAGACAGGTGTGCACAAAGTCTTAGTGGCTCAACTTACACATCCTATCCTTACAACTCCTTGCAAGGCCACCTTACACTTTCTGTTCAATACAAACCTGCTCCTTGTGATGGAGAAGTTCAACCAGGTTTTGCTGCACAGAAACTTTCTTCAGTATAGCAGGGCCATACAGCTCTGTTATTAATTCTTAGCAGGGTCAGTGCTTGCTTGTCTAAATATCCTGGGGATGTGTGATGTAACACACACACTCAGCTGAATCTGTACATGCCCCAGAGTTGCTCTGGGATAGAGTTTGGCATGAACAACTCAGATGGTCTGTTCCTGACTGACCTCTTCTCTGGGGACTACTTAGTGCTGACCACAATTTCAGCTTAGTCCCCACGGACCTTCCTTTAGTGGCATCTTACAGTGCTGGGAGGAATTGTATGAGCTCAGAAAGAGATGACCAGAGCTACCCCCAAGGAGAAGCAGACTGGGTTTTTTTTCTCAGCTTAAATGTTCAGACTGAAATCCTCCATATCATGTATCTGTTGCAGGACTTGCCTTTGATGAATGGACCTAAAGGTAAAATAACTATTGCATAGACGTTCACCAAGCGAACTGCACCCATTTCGTGTACTGATTGAGGCTGTGGTTCTGATGAAGACATAAGGCTACTTCATGTAAATTAAAGACATTAACTGCATACAAATGCACAAGGGGATGTGTCCAGGTTATGGCCTTAACATAGCCTTTACACTTTTGAGTATTCCACTTAGTCACCTTAAACATGTCTTTAAAACAGGGTGTAATTCTTCCCTGGGCTGGAATTGCTCTCTGTCATATTGTACACCTTACACAGTTCTCCAACAAGACAGCAAATTTTAGGACAGGGAAGGTAAGAGAGAAGCCAAGTGGGAGACAGGAGTATGGCTTGTGTGATGGATCTACAGCTAGATTATCTGCATTAAAGAAAAAGCAAGCTAATTCTGCTTTCATATCCATTAAACCGGGTTACATGAGTTTAAATGAAAGCAGAGTCTGACCAAATTCTGCTACAAATCAGCTATATAAAAGCATTAAGTTGAATGCTTAATTGGTACAAATGGCATATTTCTGCTATTAGTGTTGGACTGCAAACAACCTCAGTCTCAAATTAATGAACAAAAATGATGATGATTTCAGAAGGGTGAAAAAGGTCCAAAATTACAAAGGACAATTCCCAAGATATTTTACTTTTACTTACATAAACATCTGACTGCAGGGAAGGTTCTCTGTACTGCTGGAATGAAATTTCAGGAAGGATGGCTTCTCTGTCCTCTGGCAACCATCTTCTTGTGCATTTGGAAACCTCTAAAGCTCTTACTTTTAAGATGTCTCATCCTGCCTGCAGCATTGTGCAGTTTATAGCAAATCACCCATTCAGTTTGGAAGTATTTTTAAAGACATTGACCTGTACCAAACCCTGGCAGCTCTCTAGTTTCTACCCAAGGCAACTGGTAGAGGAATCAGTAAATGCAAAGAAATCAGTTATTCACCCTAGAGCAGTATGTAGAGAACTGTGTTCAGCAGGTAACACACCAGAAATTACAGTGTACCATCTTAGGTGAGGATCTGTTCTGGATGAAAGAGAGTTTTGAGCAGCTCAGGTATTAGCAGTTCAGAGGTTGAGTTTGCTGTGTCACAGCAGCTTGGATCTTGAGCAGTAGGATCCAGGGTCCAGGCTCCCAGCAGCATGGGGGTAAAGGCTGTGGAAGAGGATCTTCTCCTCCCACCCAGCTGAAATGTGAGATGGAGGAGTGGCCACACACATGATGTACTCTGCTCGGGTAGGGAAACAAGAGGAGGAAAAGGAGTCAGAGCTCCATGATGGTGCTGGGACTGATACCCAGCATGGGTTGGCCTTTTTTGACTGTTGCTGTGAACAGGCACCTGGGACATGACATGAGTTCCCTCTATGGGCAGAGGGGGGCAGGGAAAGGGGTGATCCTGTCCTCCCATGTCATCTGGAGGTGGCACAGTGATCACAGTACCACAAGCCTTAATGTGTCCAGAGATGCTCTCTGCCTTCAAGATTTGCTAGCAAAGCAAGATTAGGCAAGGGTTGTGAAGAGACACTACCTGCAGCTGGTGAGTAATGGAAGTACGAATCCACAGGCAAAATAGGGGTAAATTGTGGTTCATGTCAAATCACTTTTTATGTGAAACAAATAAGCAAACAAGTTCTTCTTGTATACCTCAGATTTCAGGGTTCTAGTTTGAGCCTCTCTGATCTTTTCAACTCAGCTTCTTGCTAGAGATTTAAAGAATGGTTCTTCTAACCCTGCAAGCTTTGCAGCCACTGTGCTGTGGGAGACTTAATGTACTAACTGATTGATTCCTAAAAGATGGCTGTTTTCTAATAGCTGTTCTCAGACAAGAAACAAAACATAACATGCTGCTAGAATACATAGAATGCAGTTTGAAAGAGGTCTCTGGAGGTCTCTGCTCCTAACTACAAAGATAGATCATATTCCTCATGGCCTTATCCTACTGAACGTGAAAAATCTTCAAGGACTGAGAGCATAACTACACATTACCATGACCAATGGTACTAAATGCAATCTATTGGCTTGTTGAGCTTTACAGCAGTGCTTTTGACAGCAAAGAGCACAAGTTTTGGTTTGGACTCATCTTGCCTATAAGGTTGTGATAACAATATTTTGCTGAAGTGACCCAAATCTGTCAGAGTTTACCAGAGCATTTGTGTTTTGCATGCAACTGGGACCTGTGACATGGTAAAATGAGATGATGGGCTTTGTGCTCTTGCAAAGGCATTTGGTGCAGTAGGATTTAGGAGGCTGTGTTTCTCCTCACAACCAGCAATGTCAACACTCATTACTGCATGGGGACATACAGTCACCTCCAGTCCTGCCTCCTTCCTCCTCTGGGTATGCAGGACCTTCAGGGTTCACCTGAAATCTCTGGTACTGCATCTATACAGATGTTTCTCTCAGCCACTCAACTCTTCTTTACTGATCCATTTATCTTGTGTTTTAGTTTAGATAAAAGACAAAGCCCTCACTTTCCAGCCCAAGCTTGCACTGGCTATTGCTCTACCCTAACATCAGATAGCTTTGGTTATTGAAGAAACAACCCTCCCTGAATTCATTCTGCAGCTGAACCACTCCACTCATACATCTCCAAGTGACCTTGGGAGAAGGTTAATGCCACTTAGATGGCTTTTTGCAAGCAGGCTAAGAGTCAGGCAGCAGCAGTGAGTGTGGCTGGCAATGGGCAGCCTAGGTGCCAGGCAGTCTCCGGAAGAGCCTGCAGTCCCTCAGTGCAATGTGGTCTTTGTTGGCTTTGTTACAAATGGGGCCTGCACAATTGACTCATTCAGAAGTACTACAAGACTATTTTTTCCCCCTTTTTTCTTATTTTTTAGAACAGTTTCCTCAGAAAAGCTGGACAATTTTGCACACACTCCTTTCTAACCCAGCACATTTTGCAGCAGGCACTTTGGTAATGCACTTATCAAGCAGGACAGGATCACATCACCAAGGAATTGTGGCTTGAACTAATTAAACATGTGAAGATACACTTGAGGGGTCTAGAGCTTGAAAGAGTGTCCTCACTAAGGTGGCAAAGTGTTGTGTACTGAATCACTAAAAGGCACTTAAGAGCTATTCCCATGACTGTTACAAACATTTAAAGGGCCAGTTACAAACTGTTAGCTACTTAATGGTGTATTAGCTGAAATGGGTGGCAGCTCAGAGCTGAAGGAAATCAGCAAAACTGAAAGGAATTTGAAAATAAGTGTCAATTTGATGATGTCCCAAGACACATCCATCTGAGAATGTATCTTCCACCCCTTGAATCCACAATGACTAAGGAGTGGTGGGCTAATGGAGTTAAAACTCTTGTAAGAGTACTTCACACAGAAGGGGAAGAGAAATTACTTAGAGTGTCATTAGGAAAATTGGGATGAAAATGAGTGATCGAAAATTTAGCCTGATGTTCAAGAAACTCTGAAGCACTGACATTAATCCATGTTCAGTCCAATTGCAAGTGATGGGAAGCAGAAAGAGGCGTCTGATTGTTGGCATCTTACAGACTCCTGCCTGTGGTTTATAAAGTGCTGTGAGTGGCTGAGAGTAGAAAATACTGTAAGCAGTGTACTTTAGGGATTAATAGTCCTCAATGACCTCGAAGCTGTTCCAAATACAGGTTTGACCTCAATGTTATCGGTGATATTTGGCCAATATTACAGCTTGCAAAGGATGGCTGCTTATCTGTTTAACTGAACATCTATATGACATTGGAAATAACTTCACTAGTCAGGTTTTTTCATTAGTATTTCACATGTTGACAATTGGAAACATCTATGTCACTCACACAGACAGTCTCGGATGCATGCTGGTAGATATTGACAACTAAAAGCTTGTTCCTGTACTTGAGGCTTCAGATCTCCCTTTTAAAACTGCTTATATAAATATGGTGCCACATTAATAATAATCAAGGATAAGCATAATCTCTTTTAAAGAGCCAAGCAGACTTGTCATCTCAAATCTGAATTTTTCTTGCCAGTTCAAATAGTGTAAAATTGCTCTGTTGACGTGAACCATGATGCTTAGCTTTTATGCAGCATATAATCTCACATGCTCTAATGTTAATTAAATTCCAAAGAAGCAGTTTTCCAATCTCTCCACGGGGAGCTTGTTTGCCTTAAAATGAAACTACTGGGCTGAGATAGTCTCCACTATACTAGCATTACGTTCACTACATTAACTCAGTAAAGACTTTGGCATAAGACATGTAGCTGAACCTCAGTAATCCCCTTTGCTTATCTGGAAACCCAGGGCTCCTGTGCCGTGTCTCATTTGCAGTGGGGTCTGAGGCTGGTTTCTCGTTGTGATATTAACCTCTCCATTTGTTCCAACACCCTAAAGCATTATCACACCATTCAAACGAGTCACACAAAGAAATGAGCAACGTCCACAGGGCTATGAGGTGGCTGGACTTTGTTTGCAAAGCCTTCCCCACGCTGATTAAGTATTGTTGCACTGCATCCATCAGTGTTTGATTTTCCTTCTCTGTGGCCAGTTGGAAAAGGGCTGGAAGAGCGTTGTCTGTCCAGAAGCAGCTTCTCCTCCCAGTCCCAAATGTATTCTCACTTAGCACATGGTTCAGAGAGCAGAATGAGAGAAAAGTGCTTGCCAGAGAGCCCTGCTGCTTTGGAAACTCAAGCTATGCAGCAATCAAACCCTCTACACAGGCTTGCACCCGTGGCTCCTGGGTGCAATGGCATATTGAGCTCTAGAGGAGAGCAGAGGTTGAGGTTATAAGCTCCCTAACAAGGAAGGAGTAGTATTTCTCTCATTTGGGATGCATGCCTTAGGGGCAGATCTACTTAATTCTAAGCTATTGCTGGTTGCTTGGCTTTGGGGAAAGAGTGAAAGCAGAAGGGCAAGTGAAGTCTTTCTAACCAGACAATGATTTGAAGAAATGGCTGTTCAGCCCCTGGGTGAATGAAGGCTGGTCCTGCTCTTTAGTCACCAGGTGAAAAAGTCTCCCATCAAAGGTCTTTTCTGGTTATGTAACTTCACCTGTGATTAAAAAAAAATAGGAGGAACAGAGACTAATAGAGGCCAAGAAACAGACCTAATAAACAGAGACCAAGTGCTGGCTGGTCCTGGGGCATTTGAAGAGTGTTTGCCTCTTGTAAATGAAATGATGGGACCATTTGCTAGACTTTGGTGTGAACAAAGAACAAAACAGGAAGTGCTTCTATTCAGGGTGAGAGTCCTGGACATCTTTGAATCCACTTAGCATTATGTACACTGTCAGGATGCTAGTCCTGAGTGCTCTCAAATATTCCCAGAGGTTACAAGCTCAAGCACTCGACTCAAGCGAAAGCTGAGACTTTTAAAGATGGATACAAAGGAAGCTAAGAGTTCCCCTTGGGTATCCAATAGATCCTACACAGCCAATTAGTGCATTTCTCTCTCCATGCCAGCAGCCTGAGGTGTAAGGGGACAGGGGGAAGAACAGGAGGTATCGAAGGAATTTGTAATCCAGGGGAATATTGTTGGGGTTGGGGGAAGCAAAGTAATTGCAGGGTGTTTGAAAAACATGTGTCACTCATCTGAAAAGATATATATATAGGCTCTGCTGAAGGGCTGGGATTGGTCCAGCAGTGCTTCTGGGCCCCGCTGTAAGCTGAAATCCCCCAGAGACGTGTCTCAGGAGCCTGAGAGGTGGGGAGGACAGGGGGTAATATGGTGAAGGGGAGATGGAAAGAATCTTTTGGAAGTGCTCATGGGTACTGCTACTGAAATCTCACTGACACCCCCTCTTCTGTAGCCTTCCTCACAAAGCAGGGTGTCTTTATTTCTGAGTTGGATGCCTTTATGTCTGGGGAATCAAATCAGCCTTGACATAGTTTTCTGAATACACCTACAGCTGCTACTTCGTTTTTGTTGTTTTGGGGTGTTGTGGTTTATTTATTTCTTTACTTGTGGCTGATGTTATTTTTGTGCAGAGACACTAATTTTCTTGGGAAGCTTAGGTATATTAGTGCATTCTGGAAATACTTTCTGGGACATATGCTGGAGAAATAGATCAGATCTTCTATTATCCATGTTAACATTTGATCTTGAACATTTTTAAAATCTCATTGTCATGAAGTGCAGCTAGGCTGAGGACTTAGTCATTTATCAAACAATATTCCCATCAGAATCAACGCTGGATGCAAATAAAAGTAAACAACTTAGTCCTTTGCTGTTTACTGTTATAAGGCACTTGTCATCCTTCAAGTTGCTTTAGTTTTTTTTGCTTGTTTGTTTGTTTGTTTTTCAAAAAAGGAGGAGGTTTTACCTTACTGAACCTTTGTCAGTAAAATTGTGCTGAATCCAACAGTAGAAGAGAGGTAGACATAACAGGTCTTTGACAAAAGAGGTAGATGACTTGATACAGGAAGAGTTCTACTGTTAATTGGAAAACATCTCACTGCTCAAACAATGACCTTCTTGGTTTAACCTTTCCAATCCAGAAACATCAGAAAAAGCAGGAGTTCTAACATACATATATATTTGTCCTGGAATAATTAAACCTTGCAGCTATGTCCACAAGCTTTCTTTTCAAGCAGCACCTTCTGAGAACTCATATTTGCCCTAACCAAAGAAATGGAAGTTAGGAAAAGTGCAGGTTTGTTGTCCATTAATGTGAATAGGAAATGCATATTGAAAAACTGTCTCAACACAAGTACCAGTAACTCAATTTGGAATAACTTGTGGTTAGTGGGATTTGATTTTAAGCAAGTGGGATTTGCTTTTAAGCAAACTGAGTGCAAATATGCAATACAGCAATAGTGGTAAATGGTTTAGATTAAGCAAATAACGTAAAAATCATTTCTGGGTGTATTTTTATTCAATTTTCTCATTGTCACAAGCTCAGAGCTTGATGTTGCAAATGGCTGAGAAGCTCCTGGGAATTGTAAAATACTTTGCAGTCCTACCATGTATAGGAATAGGCTGAGAAGATTTTAAAGCACTTTGGAAGAGAGATTTATATCAGAGACATAGATGAAAGCATTGTGTCAGAATTACCACGCTGGGCAGTGAAAAGCTTTTTTAGAAAAAGAGAAATGTGAGTATACTGCTTTAGATATAGAGCCCATTTGGCCCAGTACCCTGTTGAACTTTTACAGCTGCCAGCTATTTTCAGTTCAGAGGGTTATTGAACCTCAGGTGGTTTGCAGTCAGCATTAGTGCCGCTGCTTCTAACATCTCCATCCTCTACTTGTATGTAAACGAAACAATTTTTGGCAAAGAATTTTCCAGCTACGTGAGGGTTTTATTGGTTTTGAAGAAGGTTTCTGCTTGCTTTGTTTCTTGGTCCTCAGTCTGGTCCCAGAGAGACCATGAACAGTTGATCCCTCACCTGCTCTTTCCAGACCACCCACTAATTTCAATATTGCTGTTACATACTCCCTCATTTACTGGTCTTTTTTTTTCCCTGGTTAAAGACACTGCTCATTCATTCCTTGTCTGAAAGCTGTTCATACTTTCAGTCATCTTTGTGGACAAATGTCTGCTCTCTGAGAGCAGAGTACCAAGAACCACGTTGACTCCTCTGAGTATGTGCAAACCATGCATTTATGCAGTAGTATGTAGATGTCTGATGTTCTAGTCTCTATTTTTAACTCATAATTCCCAACATATGCTTTGCCTTTTCACTACAATCAGTTGTTGGGCTGATGTGTTTGTGGTACTATTACCTTGCTGCTGAGTGGTGACAGCCAGCCCAGGGCCTGCTGATTTATATGTGAAGTAAGGATTGTTCATACCATCTTACACGTATCTACATGGCTTTTATCTGCCTTTTCTTTGCCAGGCATCCTCAGGTTCTCCTGCAATTCTAATCGGCCCTGAGTTTCACAGGCCTGAACAGCTTCATGCTGTCAGCATGCCATTGTCATTTATGAATGCACAGAACAGCAGAGCTCCAGCACAGATCCTCGCATAGCTCCACCAGCAATCTCCCCCTGCCTTTCACTCTTGCCCTCTGTTCTTCTCTACTATTAATTTCTTCCTGTGAAGACTTCTTCTCTCATGTCATAGCTGTTTAAATCCCTTAAAAACCTTTGGAGAGGGATTTTGTCAAGACTTCTTTAGCAATCCAAGTAAACTCTCAATTTATATAACATTGGTACCCCACTGTGTAAAAAACTTTGCAAGAAAAGTCAGTGTTGTGCTTCCAGCATGAAGCAACCCACTGCCTAAAGCCACTATGCTTTTCCAGCTGCCTCTCACTTCTGTGTCCCTTGCTCCTCTGGTAAGGACACCAAACCTAAGCACATTGTCTGTAAGTAAAACACCTCAGGAAGTTTTATTACTTTTGTTTATTTATGAACATTAGCAATTTTCAACCCTGTGTTTCAGATCAATGGGGAAAAAAAAGAGATTGAGTGCAATAAGAGGATTTACAAAACTGTTGTCAGAAAGCGAGATGGAGCCAACAAGACAGATAATTAGAAAAGTAGCAAGCACACCTATTTCTTTTTGGTCTTAGCATTGAAAGCCTCTTTTCTATAGTGGAGGCTTTCATATTGATGAGTATATAATATCTTGTGATTCAATTTGCTGAGAGTTTGATCTAGAAGAAATCACTGTAACCATCTAGGATTCCTTTACAGTATGGACATGTTGCTTGTGTACAGCTCAGTACAACTTGGCTGTAAAGGGCTGTTTCAATTTTTAATGACAGATTTCTAGAGATGAAATATTTAAAACCTCTCTCTGTAAAGTCCAACTCCCCTTACTACCACTACTAACATTGTAAAGGGCAGCAATACTGCTCATTGCTCTGAGAGTTTGAGAGTGATGGATGAAAAGAAAGGTTTTATTTCTGAAGTTGGATATAGCTTGCAAAGGTCACTAACCTTGAACTGAATCCTGCAGTTCTTTCTTACTAAGGCCAGTGGGAGTTTCAATTAACAGGAAGATTTTAATCAGGCAAGGTCTGGCTAAACCCTTATTCTCTTTTTGAGAAAAATCCTTTAAAATTCACCCCCATCCCCCAACACTACATGGTATGTAAAGATACATTCTTTAGGCCATCTGAAAGAGAAATTAATTGTTCTACAATCTACCCAGAAGCAACAACAATCAATGCCAATTCCTTTTGATTTACTTTAAACGTCTCTGTTCATTTCTGGGAGAAATCTTGAAAGAAATACAACTCATATAGTGTGCATTTTCCCTTCTGGGAGCTGGAAATGTCTCTGCTGTATCAATGGGAACCCGTAGTTCAGAACAAGAAACTTTAAACATGAGTTGTCTCCAACAGAAACCCACAGAAGCTGATAATCTGTGTGCATTACAGAGCTGGCTGATCAATAGTCATTCAGGGGCAGAGTGGCATATCGTTAACTGAGAAATATTTCAAGGCTTGATTAGTTGTGCTCCTTTTCCATTGGGACTGTAGTGCAATCTTCACTTATAAAGACATGTGATCTGAAAGCCTGAGGCAGAACAATCCTTGTTTTCACAGGAGAAGCTTTTCTAGGATGCAAAAGCTTTTACATCCTCATCCTTGTTCCTAAGAGCTGTGTCTTCTCCACATAATCAAAACAAAACAAAAAGTGAGCTTAGGATGGCATCAACATCACAGCCTCTATCAGGCAAAAGGGCATGTAAAAAAATATTTTGGGCAGTGTTTCCTCATGCCTGCTTCATTCTGTCTCTTGTGATTTATGCTTTTCTTGGGGCTCTCATGTTTTCCCACATTGAAGGTAACCGGAAGGTCAATTTAAGTGAAGGATATAGAAAATTCCTGCAGAATCTGTGGCACATCTCCAGAAATTTATCAGGTATGTACTGAAATTTCCAAATGACTTAACTGTGCAGGGAGTCACTCATTCTGTTGCTTTGTGAATGAGATTTTTGGCTTTTGAAAGACATTTTTCAAAATACCGAGAGCTGAAACTGCAACCAGGATTTTCCCTCTGCTTAGCTAATGACTACTGTTGTTTGCTTGTCTTCATTAGTTGTGATTTTGACTGCAAGCTTCCCTGGTCCTTGTGTTCCTGCCTGAAATGACTTTTCCTGACGTGCCTGTGTTCTCCCTTTTGCCTACGAGCAGCTGAAGTTCCCATGGTATTTCCTTCTGCTTGCCAGGGACTGAAACCCTCTGTCTCAGGAAGTCTCTTCTAGCTCCCTCTTCCCAGCACTGAGCTTCCCTACCAGCCCTCTGGCAATGGGATGCAGGTGGAGGCAGGTGTAGTGCTGGGACTTGATGGGTAGAGGAGAGGAGAAGGGGTAGAAATCCTCCTGGATCTGAGTTGAGGCTTTTACATGTACTTGGACTTTCACTCAGGCAGCTGTGCTGACATGATATTCTGTTTGGGACCAGCATCCCTGTAGATAGTATCTTTCAAGCAAAGCTCAGCCATACGGTTGGGAGGGAGGAGGGGTGCAGGCTCTGGGATGCACAGAGTGGAGCTACCCAGAGCTACTTGAGCACTTCATATCGATCATGTACTGACAACCTAACATTTCCAGTCTCTTCGGGTCCAAACAAGGCTAATCTCCTGGGGAGCCCAGACCAAAAAAGACAATCAGGCTGACAGCTGAGTATTCAATCTTTCTGCCCTGCTTCTTCGTGCTTATTTTTGTAACATATTTTGACTTTGTTGGAGCATAGCTTGTTTATATGTTTCTTGGTTTTTTATTCGTCCAAGCCACTGGACCTGTTTTTTTTTTTCAGGGGAAGGGAAAGGGAGGAATGAGGTAAATATTTTTATTGTCTAGAAGAGTATGAGCCAAACTTCACCTGGGGTAAACTTCATTGGAATAACAGGCTGGCTCCCTGTGTGGTAGTCTGCAAACACTCACCATCTCCTGTTGTTATTGTAACAGATAATATGACAGAAAATGAGGAGATATTTAAGGAAAAAATCCATGCACTGCTCAGCGCAGCTGAACGAGACTGGTTTGTCAATCCAAAAGATATATGGACTTTCTTTGGGTCTCTCTTTTTCTGCTGCACAGTATTCACAACTGTAGGTAAGTTCAGAGGTAAAGTATCCCCTTGCAGAATCAGTTGCAATTGCTGCTTTCTCTGATGTATTTCTTCCAGGGAGTTAAAAAAAGAGAAACAAACTCCAAACCCAAATCTCTTTGAATTTTTCTCCCGAGTACTGATGATGATGAGTCTGTGAAGGGTTCTGCAAACAAAGATTGCAGAGATGTAGTTAAGTCACAAAAGCAGGTCAGAGTTTCATAACTAATGATGGTACAGACTCATTAGCTGTGTCATTACCTACATACTGTAACATGTACTGTTATATGACACACACAATACTATTAGTTTAAAAAAATCCTCCATTTTTCAGTCAAACATTATGCCTCCCACTGTTGTGTGTTATGCTGGGTGATGTTTTCTTCACTGGAAGAGGTAACTCATTGTGTACATATTGTTTTTCAGTTTCTTCCCCATTATTTGTGTGTAATCCAGCTTTGTGAATCTATCACTCTATAATTAACTGTACTGCTTTTGTTCACACTTCTCTAAGTTAACGGCACATGGCAATGGTTAAGTTGCACCTCTGCAACTTTTTGTTCTGACTTCATATTTCAAAGGAGGACCTAGATGAAATAGAAACATCTGCTCTGGTTTTGGCTTCTTCCGCATTGCTAAATCCAAGTCCTTGTGCTCGCTCCCAAAGCTGCTTTTATCCCTTTGCTAACCTTTCTCAAATGCTGGCAAGCACAGACATTGATTGTCTAAATTTGTCAGGATCAAGTCTGGATGGGAAATAGACTCACAGCATTATATCATATTGAAAAGATATTTCTCCACTGGTTATAGTCAAGATCCCATCATGGATATGCATCTTAAGGCAAAAGGAAAAAATGAACCTTAAAAAAGAGCTTATTTTATACAAGGTGTAGCATGAGAGCTACTTGGAGGACGTGGGAGACCCTTGAGTGCTAAGGAGGCTTGACCCTCAGACTCTAATGTCTTAGGTAACTGTTGAAACCCAGCTTCTTGTAGCCTCTGAGTTTGAAGGCAGTCACCTAGGTTGTAAGACACACATACTGGAGATGTAGACCTGAACCCTCACCCCAGTGAACATTTCCTAGTACAAATACAACAGCTAGGAATGGTTGAAAGAGGAAGTTTTATCAGAAAGCTTTGATTTCAGAAAACAAATTGAAACTCATACTGTCTAATACTTCTTGCCTGGGTATATTTAGCCTTCTCTATTAACATGAGCCTTTTAAAATGTCCCCAAATACTCTTTCCCAACATGTTTATTTCTAAACTGCATCATTTTTAGCCTTCATAGAGCTGAGCATTAACACAGCTTCCTCAGGTTTAGAGCTAAGTTTTGGAATGAGTAGGAAGCCTGGAATATTTGTTGCTAATAGGTATCTATTTCCCTTGTTGTGGGTTTTTTATTTGCAGGATTTGTAACTGATAATTTACTTCAGGTTAGAGTAAACTGAGCTATCTTTAATTACCTAGAAGTGAGGCACCTAGCCTGAAGATCAGTGGTCTGAACTATATCTCCTCAGTGCCCACAGAGGCTTTCTGATAACTCAGCTAGGCTAGACTTCTGATAGCTAAATTTAAGCTTAAGGTAAGTTTTAACCCTTGAAACTGCACTAGATATTTTTAAAGCCTGAAAATAAACAAACAAACAAACAAAAAAAAACCAGAACATCACTCCGTGCAATAACTATAGTAATTACTCTTCTCCAGTTGCTTCAGTAGTAAGGATTGACATTCCCAGTTAGCCAAAGGGGAAGAGAATGACAGAGAATAAATAGTTTTTCAATGCCTCTCAGCAAAGGAGGGACCAAAGTTGGATTCTGACCAAAGGCCACAGCATGGTCATTAGTGAAAACAAACATGAATGGATAAAGAAAATGAAGGAAATCATACCTCAGCATATGAGTTAACAATCTCACTGGCTAAGTATTTGTCCTGGAAGATCATCTATAAAAGCACAATGTTTTTGAGGGAAGAGGAGAAATAGATCTCTTTTTGGAGTCTGACAAGAAAAATAGCTGTTAAAATTTCACACAATTCATATAATGCTGATGTTTTTCTCCCACTGTAATGGAAAAGCACTAATTTATAATTTAAGTTTCATATCCAACATGTT
The DNA here is from genome assembly GCA_013401255.1 of Urocolius indicus. Classification (NCBI taxonomy): domain Eukaryota; kingdom Metazoa; phylum Chordata; class Aves; order Coliiformes; family Coliidae; genus Urocolius; species Urocolius indicus. Next base: position 191,819 of record WBNH01004793.1, on the reverse strand, counting down.
AGAGGAAGGAAATACAAATACACAAATTGCATTTAGGGAAAGAGTATATCTTCTGCTATCATTTTATGTGTCACAAAGGCCATTCATCTGGTAGCCCTTCCCTATTTGTTGTAATAGATATTTGTGCTCTAGAGTAAACACGCATTTCCTCATGTGATGGACATAGGCTTCCTCACTTGATCCTTTGCTTTCTGAGTACATTTAAGAGACTCTGAAAACTATGAAGCCAGCACAAGCATGACGTCACTACAACATGTGCCTTAAAGAGTTGGATTTGATGGACTAGGGACAATTTCAGGTTCTGTTATTAGTTTACCATCTACCACCAGCAGTTTTGACAGTCTGATCCTTAGTGCTGTCCCAGTTTCAAAATTCAGACAATCATCCGGATATGTGTCTTGCCAGAGCTCAAGGAGTTTCATTCCCAGAAATCATTCAGTCATACTGTAAGGTCCTGGATGATCCCCCCAGCTCCTCGTGCACAGCACCCTCAGCTTCTCCCAGCATCAGCTGTTGTTACTCTGAGCTCAGCCTTCAGCTTAGTTTACCTCCAGAGGGACCCATGGGCCTAAGACTTCTCTCATTGTCCTGCCTCTTTAATTCTTCTTAATCGATTCCCAGGTCAAGTAATCTTCCTGATGACAGTCTCCAGTAGAACAAAGGCTGTCCCAAACATGTTTCTCCTCCTCAAATGGACTGTCGTTGTCAGCCAGTGCAGTCAAACAACTGATAAGGTGTAGATAAGGTAAATAAAGTTAATTCAACAGGATCAACAAGGTCCAAACCTCCAAGTTCTTGAAGAGATAGGATGTCTACATTATTAGCCAGCATTTGAGGCCCAGAAATATTAATAGCTTTAAAGCCAAGCCAAAAAGAACAGCATGCTCTGCACTAAAAACTGACTTTTACAATTGATGGCAATAAAAAGCTTCAGAACATGTGAATACCTACCAAGTCACAATGTTCTTTCTCTCCCTTTCCGTTCTCTTCCTCTTGTTTTCGTTCAAGGTTATGGTAATACCTATCCTGTGACACGGATTGGAAAATACCTCTGTATGTTGTATGCTTTATTTGGCATCCCTCTGATGTTCTTGGTCCTGACAGACATGGGAGACATCCTTGCGACTGTCTTATCCAAATCTTACAATGAATTCAGAAAACTGCAGTCGAAAATTCTAGCCTCTAAACTCTGTTCTGGATCCAACTGTAACAAAGGAGATGAACTGCACTCCAGAGCACAGTCTAAACTAGTCATCAATGAGCCCTTGACTCTTATGGAAGTGCTGAAAAGCCAGCCAGCTGTTAAAAGGAAGCCAATCAAATATCGCAACGCTGAACTTTTTGAAATGTTAATTGCCAGAGAAAAAGAACACACGAAACCAGTGAGAAATAAAAGCATTGAGAGATGGAGTTCATGTCCTGAACTAGCCAGGGGAAAGACAATGTCCAGAGTCATGGAGAACTTTGACAAAATAGGCAAAGAGTTAGAAAAACTAGATGTGCCCATCGTATTAATGGTGCTCGTTATTTTTGTGTACATCTCCTGTGCAGCTGCTATTCTTCCCAACTGGGAAACCAGGCTGGATTTTCAGGAAGCCTTTTATTTCTGCTTTATCACCTTGACAACTATTGGATTTGGAGACACACAACTGGAGCATCCCAAGTTCTTCTTGTTTTTTTCCCTCTATATTATTATCGGCATGGAAATTGTCTTCATTGCTTTTAAGCTGGGCCAAGACCGCTTGATTGGCTTGTACAAAAAGGTGATTTCGTTTTGTGGGGAGAAAAAGATGCCATCAAAGAAGGTATATCCAAAATAAGAACAATCCTTTCTCCTTCACTTGTAAGAGTTAGCCACTGCAATGAGATGAAATCACCTCTGTGCATTTCTGCCTCGTTCTGCTAGGAGGTATATTTTATTCTGATTTCCTCTGAGAATTTACTGTAACGTGGCTGAATACCTCAGAAGACACTTGGTGAAAGCATTTCCAAGTTCTTTCCCATGAAGTTCCATCTCCTAAAAAATGAAAGAAGAATGATAGACGACGATAAAGCAGAATGCTTTCCCTGCTAGTGCTCCCTAGCATCTTTTGTGAAGCTCTGACTTCCAGCAGCCTTTCTGTCCTCTCTCTCACAGCAAGCCAGTTTAGGATTTTTCTTTTCACCACCCATCCAAGCAAGGCCTAAATCACTGTCTCATCCTGATACCTTGTCTGCAGCCAGGGAGAGCTTGGTTGTGGCTGTCGGTACTGAACTCTGACACCACGCTACTGCAATATCAACATCATGGAGAATGGGAAAGAATGATGAACCCAGCTACTTCTCCATAATGGCTGCATGTATTGCAAACATTGCACCAGTGTACAGGCCAGAGGAATTAAAAAACGTCCAGAAATTGGTCAGAAAATTGTTCACCTCTTCAGGGCTGAAACCACTCCTTTTCCACCGTGGTTTATCATCACCTGTACTCAGCCCAGAGTCAATACGTGTCTCATGGTTTCCAGATATCAAAGTGTTTATGACAGCTGCTCTTGAGATGACCATCTAGAGGAAGGCCCATAGCAAACCTGAAGCTGAATACAGCTGTGAAATTAAGCTCCATCTCTTTGCTGTTAAAAAATCATGCTGGTCTGGGACACTGATTCCCAAAGTCCTCACTCCTAATCTAAGCTTTGCTCTGCAGAGACTGCTGGACTTCTGGAAGTTCCTTGACACACTCTTAGAACAAAAAGCCTACCTGTTTCACTGGGATGTGGTGAGGATCTTGTACTTATATACTTGTGGGAAATGTTAATATGTAAATAATGCTGTTTCTTGAGGATCTTGCTTATATTATTAACAACCTGAATCAAGCTATCACTGGTAAATGTTTTTCTGTCACCACCCCGCCCCCCCAACACACTTTATAAATGAAACCAATGACTTTAATTAACCATCTCTTAACTTGTAAAGTATGTGCATGCCCACTGAATGTGAATGATGTCTCTAGATGCATGCTTGATTATGACAGAATCTGCATTATTCTCCACAGTACATTTGCCATTTGAAGCTGGGATTTTTTGAATACTTGCCTGGCTCCTTATCTGTGTTACACTCCATTTACATGGTAAAATGTATTCAGTCCTTATTAATAGTTAGTTGCAATTAAGCACTGGTGATATGCAAGACATATAATGATGATGGTATATAGAAATGAGAATAACAATAAAAGATGCAGCAGCTGGAAGAAACACTAGTTAACTTTTTATGTTTGCCATGGCTATGGCTTCATGTACAAAATCCATCTGTTCAGATTACTCTCATATTGCTTTATGTCTTTGGGTTAAAATAAGTGTAGAACTTTGGACCTGTGCCAAAGTATTCTGAAATAAGTGAAAATACTTGGATGATTTAATGGGCTTTGGAGAACTGTGTGCTTCTAAGTTTATTTCCTTGTGATACATCTAACACTGCCAACATTAGTAAGAACTGGTCATTTCATCATTTGTTTCTCTCATATCAGCAAGATCTTATTTATGGAGTGGGGTTAATCCTGAATTCATCCTCTATAGATTTCTCATTGATGTGGTACATCGATATCTTCACATTTGCTCTATAGATGTGGTCAGAGAATTTTGTCTGGACTTGAAGTAAGGATTCTGCACCAAATCATTCTAGTTATGGCCAAGGGATGGCAGTAATCAGCTTTCTTTCATATACAACCTGTCATGTGAGATAAAAATGTATTTTATAGAAGGAGAGAGAACAAATCACATTACCATGACCCTCTATAAAATGACAGCACACCTGTCTCTTGAATACACTGTGTGCCTCTGGTCCTTCACCTCCCAAAGGATATGCAAAATTGGAACAAGTTTATAGGCCAGGGTAAAGGATGAACAAATATAGGGAACAATTTCCATATGAGACATGCAGAGTAGTCAGGAAACAGGTGAGAGACTAAGGAAAGATGTCTAACGATAACAGAGCTCAGAGAAGAGAAATAGGGAATGAAGGAATGATTGTTAAATGCCTTTCATTATGAAAGCTAGGGCTGCCAAAGGAAACTTGCGTGTCGCAGGTATAGGAAAAGAAACAGAAAGAAGATGGTACTTCACATAGTATATAATTAAGCTGTAGATACTCCTTGGCATGGTAAGAGGTGGTGACTGATAGTTCATGTTAGATCAATGGGAGCTGGGGCAAAATCGTGAAAGAAAAACTTGTAAAACAACTGAATACAAAGATAACACTTCGAGCTCAATAATCACCAAGTCTCAAATTGGCAGACGAGGAAGAAGCGTCTCTGCAGATTGTTCCATAGCTAACAAAATATTCAGTAAATCTGATTTCTGAAGAGATGCTTAGTTTTAGGTTGGCATCCAAGATAGATGAACCAGCACACTGATTCTGCAGTACGTACCACAAAAAAAAAAGTGATTTGGGCAACAGAACACAATCAGCCTGCAGCAAATGTAACACTTGGGTTCTGACACCCAAATGTCAGTGATAAAAAGGTACTCATGTCTTCTACTCAGGTGCACTGAATTGTTGATCTCACACAAACAGGAATATCTGTCCCTAATTTTCTTATTGTCCAAGTTGGAAGACAATTTCCCAGGTGATGAGAGCACATGGCAGCCTTGTGCTGGCAGTGGTAGCAGTGGTTTGGTCTGTAAGCAGGAGCTGAATTGCAGCTCAGTAAACACAGCAACAGAGTTAATGAAAACTAAACAAAGTAGTGAGTAGTGGCTCATTTAGTGAGCCTCTGGCATAAATATTTATGAGTTGACTGCTCTTATCGTTGTCTAAAGCCGAGAAGAATTCACAGACTTTGCCCTCAAAAGTGACTTGACAAAATTGACATGGAAATTGGCTTTGTTTGCATCAAAACAGTACAAAATACAGCTTTTCATCATTTTTTTTGCATTGCATGCTGCATGGAACGGTGGATTAGCCATGAAGGGCTCCACTGAAAGATGTAACTGATGGGGAAAGAGTTGCTTGATGTGTAACCCACAAAGGATGTGAGTTATTACTGACCCAGCTGGATAGCTTTACAGATCAAATGCATGTGGTGCTGAAGGATGATGGATCAATCACTCCTGATTGGGCCAAGACGGCAGCTGTCACGAGCACTTAAGAGCAGAGGGGAGGGTATTCCAGGTGTGGGAGTTAAGGGGGAGGAATGAGTAGAAGGGTTGGAAAAAATAATCTTTGGGCAGAAGGGTTAAAGGGAGATTGTGACAGCAATGGCAGAGGAAGAAGCTGCTTTCTGTATAGACACAAATATGGTGAAGTGATGCTTGAGAGACTGAAAGTATATTGAGAGCTGGTGCTTCTGGTCTCAGGAAGATTTGTACAGCCAGCCCATGGTCAGAGAGCACAGCAGCCATGGTTTTTGGACTCCAGTACAGCTCTCACCACAGAGAGGACAGAAGAGCCTGTGCAAGGAAGGCTGGTGAGTTTAAACAGTGGCAGAAAGAAGATACAGGGACTGAGCTGAAAAGCCATTGATGAAACCATCAGAAATATTACTCTCCTTCTCTGCTTTGTCATTTGAAGAATGGCAACCCATTCAGAAGCATCTTTTACACGAGTGCTATGTCTGAAGCCTCAGGAAATTCTTAATGGGATGTAGGACTTGTCATCTGTGTGCCAGTAGTTCAGATGTGGTCCAGATTTTTAGTGGGCTCAATGTTAATAACATCTGGTAACACTTTGACGGCCTTTACGCTTTTTCAACTCATTCCAGGTGGAGATGCACCCACATCACAAAACCACTCTCCTATAACAAATGCTAACAGCACACATGGTGGCAGGCTCAGCAGAGGCAACAGCTGAGAGGAGTCCTTGGAGTCTTCTTTACTTCCAAGTTCCCAGCATACCTTGTGATCCTAATTTCCAGCCCAAAAGGGTGCATCAAATGTAGCATGTGTGGCTGTTACATGTGATACGAGTGCTTTGTGAGCCCAGAATGATGGGTCTTACTGTTTTCCTTGCCTGTTTCCTTGGTTTTCACAACTGGGAGACTTTTCATGTGTTATTATCAATTATAATTATCAATAACTTATTATTAAATGATGATAATGAAGATGATGAGCTTCCATGAGCTGTACTCAGCAGTTCTGCCAGGGTATATCGTATTCTAAGACCACCTTAAAGTCTTGTTAGGCTACCTTTCCCTTCCTTACCTTATGCATCTCATACATGGTAAAAAAATACTTCTCAGGCTATCCAGAATGAATAACTGCATTACACACAGAGCAAGGCAGATCAACTTGCTTTAATTATCTTTGTTAAAGTACATAGGCACAGATGCTGACAGAAATACTGGGAATTTGTTCCATCACTCGCAGCAAGTAATAGCTGCATGAATACAACAGATCTCATATATGAGGCCAGTATTTTTAGGATAGTAGCCTGAGGTCTAAGTACAAACCCTCATGGACAATGAAGTCTACAAATGCATTGCTTGTGCGTGCCAATAGTTGGTTGCCTGCACGTGGTACTCATTAGAGAGTTTTAGGAAGTGCTTGGACAAATATTAGTTGGCTTGTGTGCTTGCATGAGAATCTGAACTTTTTGGGTTTTGGCTTTGAGTTTAAAATTCAGTCTCTCAGTTGATAAAATCTAGTTCTTTTGAGGTTAGTTCAAACTTTTGCAAGCTGATGAAGCTCTCAATGTCTGGGCACAGCCAGAATCCTCCTAACACTGAACTTGTGTGTAAAACCTTGTGTCTGTGCATTTTCAGAATATACCAAAGTCCAGAGGAAATGCAAAAGAATGAGAAAGAAGGGAAAGCAAGAAGAAGGGAGAGCTATCTGACAGTGGAAAATAAATTACTGTGTTAAGCATCTACTGATGAGAAACCAGGGTAAGGATGTTTGCTAACAACATTGACTCATTACATTATCTGCTTCCACAAAGTCCTGTGTGGACAGGAAAACAGAGAGAAGATATCACAAAATCAGCATATAAAATTGCCAGTGTACTTGAGCTGCTGGAAGAGAGTTATTTGCTCTGTGATGTGATGCAGACTGTCACTGTGCTTTCTGAGCAGTTCCCTGTAGAGGAAAGCCCCCCAGTTTTCTGTCTATTGTCACAAGTGACAAAAAGATTTGAGAAGCAGTGACAGAATTGGAGGCTGAGGCACTAACTGTGGTTATGACACCTTCTACATTTCCTCACTTTACACTTCCCTTGTGACAAGTTCTTGCTAAAGGATTTGGGAGTTTGGTGTATGTATGAATCCTTCTGCCCATTAGCCTGATAGTTTGCTCGGGTTTAGGCTGTTTTTCTCTCACATAACCATGCAAAGTCTCAGGAGAGCACTGACTGCCTGTATTTCACTGATGCTTAATGGACAGCTTTCCAAACACACTTGCCAGCCAAAAGCACAGGCCTGCACAGCTTCCTGGGGGATAGAACTAGCTGATGCCTGGATGAAAACTTCTGATGATGCTTTGATGAAAGTTTGGAGAAAACAGAAGTTTTGATGACATCATAGCAGCATTTTCATAAAATGTTTTCAAAGCAAATCTGAATTGGTAAGAGGACTTTTGGTTGCATTGCAAAACGTTGATAGTCAAAAGAAGGCTTTGAGAAGGTTTCAATCATTGAACGAGACCTTAAGATGAGCCATTCATGCGAGAAGGAAGGGAAAGACCTGAAAGATAAAGCTGTTAGTGATCCTCTCATGCTGTCACTATCACTCCAGCTTCTCACATAGTCTGCAGCTCAAATAGTCTTACAATAGCCCTGTATTTACTCGGAAGAGGAGAAAAAAAAGGAGCAAATGAAGGCTCATGAACTTTTCTTGGAGTTTAAGAGCAGTACTAAGAAATTTTACTGTACTAAGAATTTTGATTTAGTGTCTGGGGCCTGTAAACGGAAAATGTGTGCTTGGGCTAGCATTTGACAGCACTTTTTCTTTATTTGTTCTGCGAGGAAAGTTATACTGCCAAATGTTTTTTACAGCCATTTTCTCTGCTGATGCAACAAATATGTGTTGTGCTCAAACAGATGATAGATTGGCATGTATACATGTTTTTACAGAAAACTCACTTCTAAATGCTACCTGTAACAAGGAGAGGGCTGAATTCTGATCTTGAAATGCATGGCAAAGCTCATGGTGCCTTTAGAAAAAGCTGGTTTGGGAACAAGTGACAAAAAGAATGCATTTTGTCATTGATTCCTTTGATCCTGATTTTAAAAGAGCCATTTCATGCCTAAACTGCCATCTCATGGAAAGTTTTTTTTCTACACACAAACTGGCTACATTCCTGATGGCTGCTGCTTGTCTTTTCTTTTTCTCATGAAGGATCTGGTTATTTTCCTTTACTACCAGCAGTGACCTTCAATCAGGCCATGATGGCAGACTCTGGAGACAGGGAAAATTCTCAATGAGTTAAACCTGAGTTCTTTGCTCAAAATAGGCAAACATTAAGATGTGTCTTATACCTACATCAAGCACTCTTGTGATTAGTGATTATTTTTTCTGTGGTCACGTTTTTCCATTTGTTTTGGGCAGAACTCCTCATCTCAGTTCCTGTCAATGACCCAGCACACCCTCAGGCAGAATCTGAGCTGTGTGGCCTGCTCTCTGGGACACTGAGGCTCACCCTGTGAATGGCCAGAGGTTCACTTAGTCCTTGGAGAAACCTGGAGATTCTCCCTATTGATTTTGTTTTCCATCAAAAGAGAACAGGGAAAAAAAGAAATACTGATATTAACAATTCTATAAACACAGCAACTAGAGACATGATTTAGTTCAATCTCCAGGCAGTTTTAAAATAGACTTTAGGAACGATGTTCAAATAAACACTTTGACCCATCCCTGAACTTAATTGAAGTGCAGTGTTTTTAAAGTCAAGTTTGTCGAGTTTGGGTTTTTTTTTCATTTACAAATTTTTACTGATAGGAACAGGAAACATTGTTACAGTATTTCTACTGTTTGGAAAGTGTCATAAAAGAATATTAGAGAGTCTCTTCCAGTAAAATTCTCCAGCCTGCTGCTTCAGATAGAAACACCTGAAGTGGTTGACTTTGGTAAAAGCTTCTTTGATCTAAAATTCTTACCTGTTCCTTTAGTCTGAATAGCATCACTGAGGACCTCTACAGCCTTTTCAGAACAGCTCATTTATAAATAAGGAGACAACAGATATAGACCGTGATTCTGACTTCAGCAGGTTCAGAGGGAAGCAGCTCTGTCAAAGACAGCAAAATCATTACATAACAAACCCAGTAAGGGGTGAGGATCATATCCCTTGAATTCTCTTAATAATTATAATTTCTGGTGTTTATTATGACTGTTCCTTGGTGTATCTTGAATAAAGAACTTAAGTAACCATCCTTTATCTAAGAGTGTTTAGCTACATGCCTGCCTCAGCATGCATCTCTCTCTCTAACTAAAGCAGACCTTATCACTTCCTGCATGTGGTGGCTAAGCAAGAAAGACAAAAAAAATCTTTATGGCAAGTGTACAAATATGTGTCATTGGGTGATTGAGCAGATCTGTGAAGCAGCTGCAGTGTATTTCAAAAAGGAAGAGACCTAGTGAAATAAGAGAAGCCTCATGCAACACAATGAAACTTCATGACGAGGAAAATGTGTGCATTGCCTGGTTGTCCTGTTGCAACTGTGTCACTGGTCCAGCTCATGGGCACTTGACCTGATCATTGAATTAGCCAATGCCTGATCAATGGTCATTTGGGGTATCAGCATCTATAAATACCTATTGTGAGCTGTGCATAAGCCTCTTGGATGACTCTTCTAACTCCTGGGAAAAGCATCAGTTTGTCAGCCTTCAGCTGTTAATTTAGCATTCAGCAATGATCTGGAGAGCTCTCGTTCAAGCTGCTGGCAGCTGCCTGGGAAATGAGAAGCTGGAAGAGTGTGGTGATCCAACAGAGCACAAATTTGACAAGTACAGAGTGAGTAAAACACTTTTCCCCTCTCCAGAGTGGGAGTTGTCCCAGAGCTTTTAAAACCAAATAGGCTCCTTATTACCTCCTATTTGTTTAAGATAAAGAGAAGCCCATGTGCCATCAGAAAAGCAAAGCAGAGAAGCTGATCACAGCCCAAGTCTGTCCAGGCCTTGAGGGAACTAACAAGTCATAATGTCCCTGGCCAGCCTCTACCATGCCCAGAACCAGCCTAGGGCTGTCACTCCCTGCCCCAATGATGGCATAGGATGCCAATCTCCAATTCCCCACAGCCTTTCTCTGCCCAGACATGGGCCTGCTGAGCTGGGCTGACTCACAGTTCAAGCCTGGTCTCTTGTGCTCATGATCTCTGCAATTTCTATATCTGCATATTAGGTATAAGTTCTGCATTCTTGTAGATTTGTGGTCACTCTTTTATTGGAAGTGTCTGCTAATTATTTATCCTTGTGGATACTGGAATGAACAGGAAACAGGAGTGGAGAAGTGAGATGATCTTGCTTAGGGTTTGAATTTAGATGTGTTGAGTATCCATGTGGGCTTTTTCACCATGTTGCCCTCCTCCTGACAGGAGGAGCCTACATGTGTAAATATCCCACAAGAGTATCTGCTTCTGCAGCTGAGATCTTTGATCCTGGGATCGCACAGGAGGATGTTCCCTGCCTTGCAGGTAAGTTGCTTCTGTGCTTTGCCACCACGCTCACCTTCATGAACTCCATGGCTTATTCTGCTTCTGGACACTGCTCTTTCCATGGCAATAAAGGCTGAGGTGTTATAATCTACTGTTGATTTGTTAAAACACTTTAGCAATCTCAGATTCGTTACTTTTTGAGCTGAAAGTTTGTTAGCACATGTACAACCTGTCACCTCTGCCAGACATAGGACAATCTTCGGGACAGTCAAAACAAATAGCTTATGGCAACAAGTAAGTGCTGAAATTTCTAGAAAGGCTTTCCAAGTCATGGTGTACTCGTGTTCTGATGACACACAGGCTATCCTAAGTGAAGGATATCATTTACAAAGAATTGGGCCCAGGGGGTTTAGCAGGTCATGTGCTTAGTTTGTCACTCCCTGTTGACTGATGCCCAAGCAGCGATTCACTCCTCCTCACCAACTCACTCCAGTTTAAATACTGGCCATGACATTCTGTGGTATGGAATAGCCCTGTGGCTAGCTCAGGTCAGCTGTCCTGGCTATGCTCCCTCCCAGCTTCTTGTGCTCCTGGTTACCAGCAGAGTCTGGGGAACTGGAAAATCCTTAACTTAGTACTACTCAGCAACCACTAAAACATCAGTGTGGTATCAACATTATTCTCACACCAAATCCAAATCACAGTGCCAGCTACTAGGAAGCAAATTAACTCTATTCCAGTCAAAACCAAGATATTTATAAAATAAGTGAAGTAATAAGTATCCCGAGTCTTCACTTAACAACACTGTGCTAGGAACCATTTTTCTGGCTTCAGTTTCTTTTTCTGTTCTGGACCCAGAGGCCTTTGGTGGAGGCAATCAGCTCAGTAGGGCAGTGAGGCTCTTTGGGGTGCCAGGGACCCTGACACAGTGACAACATGCCTGTGTTTACTGGCAGCACTCCCTGCTTCTTTGAAACACACCCACATGTGATCGTCATCAAGATGCAAATCTCACTTAATATATCTGCTCTCTCCCTCAAGTTTTGCATTTCTAATTGTGTTGAAGGGTATAAATTGTTCCCTATTGGGTGAAGCTCTGCTTTCTGTATGTACGATACTGTCTTGACAAATGAAGCATTTGCATTTGAGGAATTCCATAGACATCCATTAAATACACCTTGGAACTTCACAGCCAAGTGCCTCTCTCAGTGCTTCCTGGATGCTTTACATCCTCGAACATGATTCAGATGGATCCCTGTGGGGAGAGGGCAAGGTACTGCTTGCACAGCTCACGTAAACTCACAAATTCAGGGTGATACTCTTATTTTCTTCAAAGGGAAACCAAAGATCTTAAATGTGACCCTATCCCTGAGTAATGCAGCTCTTGCCATTTTAGTTGTACTGCTGAAGTCCTGGGAGATACCTCAGTGCATTTCAAACACTACACTGTCATTCAAGCCAAAGGAAATATTGACTCAGCAAAGTCTGTGGAGTCAAGGTCTTTAATTAACTTATTCTCTGTAATTGTGTGTGCAGCAGCTTCCTGGTGATTCCCAAAGGTGTGCACTGCCCACAATTGCCTCAGCATCCGTTGCAACATTAATATGGAGCATCATCCACAGGAAAAAAAGAGCAACAATAATACCTTATATTTCATAGAGAATATAGAAATAATGCCCTATATCTCATATTTCTAAATGTCTCTCAGAGCTAAGCAGTTACAATTCTTTTATGAAGGGAGTGAGGAGAGATGTGGAGGAGTGAAGAGGCATGCTTGAGGTTGCCCAGTGGCAGGGCTTCAGTAAGATGTCAGCTCTAGGCTTCCAGTCCTTGAGCAGAGATACTTGTTCATATGAAATTTATGTTTTAGTTCTGCTTAATGCTGGATTCAGGGACTCTTCGTCAACATTTCGGCTTCCTGCCCTGTGCAAGGTTGGAGGAAAGAAAGGATATGAATGAGAGGTCATCACTCATTGGGTCAGTTTAAGAGTAACCTGGAAACATACAGGATGAAGTGAATTAGGCTGCTGCCCTGAGACAGGGACACTGTTCCAAGCCTTCATTCTTGTCTTCAAAAGGGAGGAAACAAGCCCACTCACATCTGAATCTGGGTGCCACAGAACCATTCATCATGAACAAAGCATCTTTGCTCCAGTGCAGGCAGCTTGTTCTCTGCCATTGGAAAGAGCTTAGCCATCCAGAACATCTGTCCTAATAGTCAGCTTTTCAGACAACAGGTAAAGGTCCAACATCGAAGGCATGTGTAGGGTACTTCTTGCCATCACACAAAAACTCATCTCCTTGGCACAGGGCAGAGTCCAGACTGCATCAGTGGTGCTATTGGTGCAAGGACTTGCTGAATATTGCTGTATTGTTATGCTTTGCCACACACCTCTGCCAGGCCATACATAGATACAGGTGAAAATTTAGACTTCAGCCTATGAAGCTTGCAAAAGTGAAAGGCTCAGAGATATCCTGGATTTGGATTCTTTTTTTCAGTGTTATTGTTGCCACTGAAAAACAGTAGAAATGTATTTAGGGAAAATGATCTTTAACCTTTCTCCCTAGAAGTGTTCCTTTCTTTCCACTCTTTTTTTAGTAAGAGTGCTGGAATGCTCTCTCTGTAGCATCCCTCTCACAGCCCTGCTCCTCTTTGGAGGAAAGGAAAGCTGTTCTCAAATGACTGCAAAACAAAGGATGTGGGATGACAATTATATTCTGACCTCTACAATCTCAGTCCTTGGCAGAGAGATCAGACTGATGTCTTTTTTTTGTATGATTGTGAAAGAAACTTTGCTTTCAGTTTCTTTCTTATGGATCCTGCTTTTTGTGCTTTTAATAGTGATGATATGAAATAAAAATGGGGAAGGAAAAAAATCTATTAACGATTTAAAACCAAACTTTTTGTATTTCCCACGTTCACTTAGAGTGACCTGTAATTGCAAATGCCTTGTCTCTATTTTTATCATTCAGGAGTATCAGTCATTTGGGGCTGAAAACAGATAATCCCTTCAGTTTTGTTACCTGAAGCCACTAGATGGTGACACTAGCCCTGGTTCCTTCAGGAGTCACCCACTAGAACAGCTCAGAGCTTGCAAGGAAAGGGCTCTGCTCCATCCTGCCTTCCAGCTCACACCGACAGACACTGGACACTGTCCATCTGCTTTGGTATCCAGAGAAGGACATATTGAACATTTTATGCAACGTTAGGAGCAAGATTCTTTGCATAGGTACAGTGGCATTTGTTAAGTTGGAGACCTTAAAGAGAGTAGCAGATGAATAAAGGTTAGAAAGGAAAGAATAGCAAAACCTTACATTTAAAAAGCTCACCTGGTTTAGTTTTAAAGGAATATCACAGAGATCATTTAGTGTGTTGCTCTACACAGTCCAGTTTTTAGGGTGCTCCTCAATTGATCCTTATTTTAACCTTTCTCTAGGATGAAAATATGTAGGATATACAGAAGCACCTCAGAGTTCTTATCTGTAGTATATGAATGCATAAACTGAGGCACAGAAATCTGAAAGTGATACAGAAGCTCAGGGCCAGTGCCAGAAACTGGGCTGCTGCTGACTCTGCACTGGTGCTATCGTGTCCATCGTCCCCTCCATTCCTCTTCTATTCCTTCGAAGGCAAAAAAGTGAATTTCCTCCAGAGGAAGTAACAAGTGACCATTCCTCAGCCAGACTCACCCAAACCTACATGGGAGGCAGCAAGGGAAAACCGAGGTCTTTGCAACCCTTATTCGTGTATGAGGAAGGCCAGGAGGGGTACGATGTCTGCCCATGGAGCTGTGTGTGTCACAGGGAGAGACACTGGCTGGTGGAAAGAAAATATGATACAGAACTGACCTAAAGCAAATTACAACTTTGCTTGGTTTCCTTTGCCTTCTCCCATTGAAGTATGGTAATAATACCTTTGAGGACTGTGGCAAACTAATATGCTGTTTATTCAGCATAGGATAAGAGATTTAATTAATACCAGAGCAGGGACTAGATTCTAGTTCTCAGTTCTCAGCACTGACCTCTACAGGCCTTTCTAACTTCAGAAAATTAACATAAAAACCATCTCAGACAGAAAGACCTACTTTGACCTCTTTCTGTCTTCAAGTGCCAACAAAAATCACTGGACAGAAAAAAAAAAGGTTATCAGGAAGGTAAAACAAACCCATCACACTAAAACTAAAAGCACAGTCAAAATAAACCCTTAACACAGAATAACATTGACTGTAGGGTGTGTTGGGAGGGAGAGATGCTCTTGGAAGGCATGTCACCAAGCGTACCCCACTTACAGCTGGTGGTGGAAGATGGGAAATCACTTCAGGAGCTCAGTGGGAAGGTGTTTGTTGCCATTTCAGGATTCAAGAGAGAGCAAGAAAGAAGACACCCATCCTTTGGTATCCATTTATCTTTCTTAAAAATGAAGAAGCTGCAGGAGCTCACCTTTTCTGCTTCCTGGAAACAGCTGTGAGAAAAGAATAATGTGAGGTGAGTAGGAATATGTTTCCTCCATGAGTCTTTTTTGAACCAAGAGTGTACTTGGAAGTGACTCTTTTGCTTCTCACTCGCTACACTTGGATTTGCACCCGAAAAAGCACATGGATCCCTGGGAAACTGCAGAGTGCTCACCAGGAACATGGCCAAGCACTTCCATTGCTGATGGTTACTTCCCCCCACCACCCTTCTGTTTGTGTGGCCGAAGTAGGAACAGATCCAGGTGAATGACACCTCAAATGCACAAGTTTTCTTTTCAGGTAGATCAGTTCCCTCATTTGTTTCACACCGTGCTCACAAAAACAGCTGGGGGAAAGATGTTCTCACAATGGTCCCTTGAGCTGGTATCACCACTGAGCACTCCTAAACGGCACCTAGCAGCCTGGGAATGAAATCTATGTCTCTATTCAAATTTCACCATGCAATAACATCCCTGACATAGCCTCCTCAGTACACACAATGCCTTTTTTCTGCTTTGGAGTCTTGGCCTTTGTGGGAAGCCTTCAAACATCATTTTTGCTTTACAGGTTATCTCTGAAGCAAACTCCTCCATTTTCATCTCACTGTGAGCAATGATCCTATTCTGTAGCTGGTCAATATTTGAATTGGCAAGAAGTTGGGTGTTTCAAAGGACAGGTAATCTTTTGTTTGTTCTCCAACCTTGCTCATTCTCAGCCCAAACTTCTGCTTAAATGTCGCCAGTTTCTCTCATTATTACTATTTTTAGTGGAATTTAAGTTGCAATGGTAGAGGCCATAGGGCCTGAATCATTCCAGCTTATAGTCTTGGTAGCATGGCTGATTATAACTGTATGAGACAGATCTGATGTAAATACACAAAATGTCAGCTCCTGCACTGCAGCCCCATCCCAGTATAACACTGACCTTACCACCCCCTTAAATGCTGCTCCGGCCCCTGAACTTTCCCTGCCCTGGAAAGCAGGAGGAAATATAATGCACATGGAAATACAGTGGCTGCCAGCAATGGCAAAAGACACATTTTGGATGACTCTGTTGAAATGGGAAGCAAAAGGAGATGTTAACCAGGGGCGACGTGCTCCCATGTCATTCCCAGGCCATGAAGTACAGCGTGTGGCCTTGGGGTACCGTTCTGTGAGGAGAGGGAAAATGGGCACAGCTCCCTGCTGATGGCCTCATGCTGCCTCTTTCTCATTCCCTGCAGCCTGAAAGAGCTCCTTGCTTGCAGGGGTTTCTGTGTGCTTGTTTTTGAAGGCAGGGGAGGGAAAGACAGGGCAGGTGCTGAGCGTGCAGAGCAAACACGGTGGCCACCCCCTGCGCCTGTCCTCCCTGCCTGCCTTCTCCTCTCTCCCCCTGCCTCTCCTTGAGCAAATATCACATCGATTCAGACAGAAAACCAGGCAGAAATTAACGTTGCTTAGAGCAGCCTGAACTTGCATCTACAAATGAAGGGCCACATCTACATCTGGAGGCCTTGGAGAGAGAAAGAGAGTGATAGAGAGCAAGGCAGCATAACTGCTGTGCCCATCAGGCTGTTCTGCAGACACAGGCCTGCAGAGAAGGGTGAAAACTGACTCAAATTCACCTCCCCAACACAGGTTTATCACTCTGGGTCTTGTCAAGGTTCTCATTTTGGTTTATGCAAGCCCTATCTCTGGCTGTGTGACTTGGAGCTGCAACAAGCCAGATTTTCCCAGGCAGTGGTTATTGTGAGATAAGAGGAAACAGAAGTGCAGGTCATACACAGAGTGAGATGGCAGCTGTATGTGTAGAGAAAATAAACCGAAATATTAATTTTACTATCTGCTCAAGAAATGTTACTTCTTGTATTATAAAAGAAATGACTGGAAATCACTATAAAAATGCTCATTATACCAAATTATTTTGGTGAATGTTGATTAATGTTTGTCGAGTAATTTGTCTTGGACAAACATTTGTTCCCTAAAAGTACCATTTGAACACCTATCATCAAAGCATTATGCTTTAAATGGTGTCATCTATCCATGCACAATTCCTGGCAAGGCTTATGTGATCCAGAAAGGAAACATTTAACACTTGAAGGATGACTTTGTTTCTGTTTATTGATCTCCTCTAAACACTTCAGAGCCACTTCTCTTTATGGTATTTCAAGTTCTGTCTATAGAGCTGACAAATAAGAACAGAAACATCGTTTGTGTAATGAATAAGACTGAATCACATAGACAAGAGTTGCTAATATTATCAGCCATTTACACTGAATGGCTTATTGTCTTGTAAACAAACTCAAATTCATTACAGTATCCGATAAATACCCAAAAGGTGTGCTTTGCTTATGCAATATCCAGAAGCAGGAGAAGCCCCAGCTACAGAATATTGCTTCTGCTTGTGAAAAAAAAATGTTAAACACAGCACTGCTAAGTGGTTAATAGAAGTGCTGTTTGGGCTTAGATAGTCAGATTCAGTCTGCAAAAGAATAAACTGCTCAGCTCAGGGCTGCCTAACAGAGGATTGCTACTAACAGCAATGATAAATCCCTCTGGATTAATTAGTACCTGCATGGAGGTAGCTTGTAGTCCCAGTCCAGGACTAGAAGCCCTTTGTGCTGTGCACTGCATAACTAAATACCATAAAAGTAATACCTGCACCAAGCAAGATATAATCTACATCAAACAGAAGCGAGACAGACAGAGCTGCATTAAGGACCACAAGAGGAAAAAAGGCATCATTTCACAGACAGGCAGCAATTTCTATATGCCAGGTGTCTGAGACTTTTCTACTCATCATACGCCGAAGGAGGACAACACTGTTTCTTTAATTCTTCTTTGAAGAATGCTCTTGGCATCAAGAACATCAGGAGAGAAAGCACAAGGTATTTTTTTAAAAAGCATAGCAAAGTCTGAGCATCAGCAGCCGAGTGGAAGCATCCTGGTAGCACAGAAGTGCCCGAGGGCACACCTTCAGCCAGGCTCTGTGTTTCTTTGTAGCAGCAAGGTTTACTTTGGTACTCACAGCCACAGCCACCACATTTTCCAGCAGGTGCAGTAAATGCAATTAGTTGCTATGGATATTGAGCCTGCCTTCAGAGTCTAACTTTGAAGTTGCTTTGGGTTATCTGAAAAAAACAAAGATGCAGCATGATGCTTTGCCTGAACTATAATTGCAAATCATTTCTTTTATCCTTGCCTTTTTTTTCCCCCCTTTATTGCTTTGCTTCCTCTCTTTTATTTATTCTTGTGAAGAGAGAGTCTATGAAAATACTGGGATTTGAAAATACAGGTGATGGAGGCAGTCTACTGATAGCTCCTTTCATGTAGATGCAGGCTCTAGCAGAGCTAAATTAGAGGTCATTTCTTTTTTTTACAAAAAGCACAAGGAGTGCCTGATTGTTTTTGTCAAAGAGAAAGCATATGGAAGAAGAACACAGTATTTAAAACAGGTGAAATTAGAGAGATGTTCAAGGTATGTTTAGATTAGAGTGAGACTGGGAACAGTCCAGAATTCAGATGATGTCCATCTCATAACAAAAACAAGGGCTATTCATACATATCCAGAACTCCTGAAGTTCACAGGGGCTTGATTCTCGGGTCCTTCACTTGGGTCTCTTCTCTCTGAAAGTCCATGGGATCTGCTACAATATACTAACATGGCAATCTAAGAAGACACAGAAATAAAGTTTTTAGAGTAAGAGATGTGTTTACTTGTTAGGCTAATGGAAAAGATGCAGTGCTCCATGAGAGAATTTTGCATCTGAAACCTGCATTGAGCTGCCAGGTCTGTATTTGAGTGACTGCAATTCAAACAAAATACGATTTCACTATAGCCAGGTGAGAGTATGTTGTTTAATATTTAACACAAGGTACAGCAGAAGGATTCTTGTAGATACAAAGAGGGAAGGAAATTCCAGTGCTCATCCTGGGCCTGATCTATGGTCCTCTAGAAAAGGAGGAAAGCCTCTTCAGAAATGGTGTTACTTTAGGTTTCATCTGCTGTAATTCAGTAGCGGACAATCAGTTGTGTCTAGTAGATAAAAAAGTGGAGAGGAGGATTTTGGAGTTATAAACAAAGATGTGTGCAAATTGTAACGTTCATTTTTAAAACCAGTCTTTAATTTTGGACATTTTTCAGTTACAGACATACAGTGTTCATATGCTGTTCATATTTTAGTGCTTCATCTTTTGTATCAGAAGCTTTTTCTTATGGTGATTGTTCACCGTGTACTATTTCAAGCATCCTTCATTTCTCAAAAATGGATTTTTTTAATGAGACTACCAGGAAAAGCTATTGGGAAACACATCATTACACAGAAGCCAATTAGCACCTTCATCAGTTCTTCACCTTCTTTACTGTAGGCAATCTAGACAGTTAATTATAATTATAATTACAGTTACAGATACAATTTGCAGCTTTCAGTGGATACACCTAACCTGAATTTCTCACAAAAAAGGCACAGAAAGAGAAGGAAAAAAATGAATGAAGATATATACTCCTGTGAAAATCCAGAACCTTTTCCCCCCACATCAGGGACTTCAACAATGAACTAGACCAGGCTTGCAGAGAAGATACTCATCTTTCGTACAAAGTGTACTGCTCTGTCCATTTCCATTTAAATCCAGAGTATGCCTTCTAAATGCATAAAATGGGATTTAGGCTTTAAATCTGTATAGAATTCTCATGTGAAGCACCCAGTACTTGGGTTTCATCCCACTAACTGTAGTCATTTCTGAACGGGCAAAGCCTGCTTGCTTTCTGTAACAATTTCCTTAGCCTGTATGTACACTTGCAAGTTATTATCCACAAAGCTAGTCTTGTCAATAACTTAACAGATATGATGGGACTCCCTGGAAGGTAAAAAAAATCAAACAAGTGTGTGCAAATATTCCCTCCAGTAGAGCCATTAAAGCTCAGTAAAGGACCTGAAAGTTGAAGGGAAAAGGTTATGAAAATGGCTCTCCTTTAATTTAACCAAATGAAGCAAACAAAGCTTTGGAAAATGAAAATGAGGCAATCAGATAATTAATAACTCTAAAGGCTCATTAGAACTTCAATGTGCTCTGCTCCAATACAATTATACTTAATATGATTTCATCAAATGTCGCTGAAGAGCTGGAAACTCATAATGATGAAACCCTTCTCGTTCCTTCTGCCCTTCAGTGGGAAGGTCTCATCAGGCTTTATAAATATTGACAATGACTGACTCTTCCTGCAGGGAAAACCTGGTGACTGGAAAATGGGGAAGCTAAATCTAATACACAGCCCAGTCAGTGTCACACACCACAGAGAGCTGCTGCTGCCTGGATCTTGCTCCAGCATCCCTCCTGTCAGCCATAGATGGTTTGCAGGTTTATCTGCTGTATCTGGCACATGGGATCCTGAAGCAGCACAGGGAAAGGGATGCTCTTGTAACGTGCCTCTTGTAACGTGCTGCTGGCAGGCACTTCTGCAGGTGGGACTTCTGATGATGCACAGAGGTAAGAAGGTATGTCCGTTCCACTCATGTCACTGAATGCACATTTCATGTATCAGGCTGCTAAACATTTGCCAGATCTGAAGATCTCACTGTGGAACTTCACTTCCCTAAAACACTGAAACTTTCCAGTGCTTAACTAACCTGCATTGGATCAAAACTGAAATTGTGGTGAGCTGCTGTGGAAAGCAGGGTAATTTGTAACCATGGAAGAGCTGGCTCCAAGTATATATTTCATACGTGATTTGCCTTGTTCACACCAAAGTCCTGAAGGTAAACTTATGTTAAACTATATATAGCCATATATATAAAAAAACACCATATAAAATTTTCTATAGGTTATTTAAAGTTATATAAAGGTAGGATTGTATGACAAAAGAGATATTCCATGTCACAGAATCCTGATTGTGAACAGCTTCTCAGAAAGATTGAAGTGCTACGCAGTAGAAGTTTAATATCCCTGATGTCATGCACAGAGGAATCTCTTTACTCCCTTTGTAGAAACACTCTCCTACTCACAGGCTTAGCCCTGGATAAAGATGGATATACTGAAGCATTCAGCAAATCACATCTTTCCATCTCATAGCTTCTGTGGACTTATCCATCATGTTGCATTCTGATATACTAAAGACAAAAATCTTGGGCTGCCAAGCTAAGCCTTTCTAAGGCTTTCAGGTAAAGTCCTGGGCTCATGTGAGTTGTTACATTCTTGGTTTCTCAGTTCTAGCAAATGCATGTTTTGACTTGGCAGAAGCTTTGTTATTTATGGTTAACTTTTCAGCATGAAAGGTCTGAAACCCTCACCTCCCTCACTCCATGAAGACACTTACTACCTCTCACTGGCTCCCAATGACTAGGTGGAGTCTCATCTGAGAGATGCTGCAAGCTCCCTTCTTCATGCTCAACTCTTTTCCCACCTGCATGATAAAGCTGATTGCATTTTGCTCATGGATACCACCTTCTTCACACCTACATACCCCCCTTTCCGACATACCAGACATAACTAGTCAAGATTTCTTGCCATTATACCTGTTAATTGCCGGTTTGTGAACTGTCTGACACCATGCTGACTTCACTTCTCTCTTACATTAGTATCAATATTTGACTACAATGGCAAAAAGAAAGGTACATAGGAAAGTACAAGTGTAAGAAAGTATTTTATTGAACTGGAAGATCCATGGAAACCCTCTCACCCAGGTCAGAGCTCATTTAGGAGTCCTGTGGCACTGAGAAACTGTCACTGACAGAAGATCTGACACATTGAGAAAGATTTGGTCATTAAAAGAGGAATCTGACATGAAAATGTGTAGCAAGCTTGTCAATGCCCAAAACTTTCTTCACTGCTTGGAGCCTTCTGGCTCATATTTGATTCCATTTAACATAAGCTTTTGCTTAGTCAGGATCAGAGTTCATTAGTACTTTTGCTCTTGATGTCCTGGTGAAGAATATCAATAAGGACATCAGGGAAAGCTTGGTCAAATATGCTGCAACATAAATGTGCAGTTGCAATGCATATACTGTGATGCTTCACATCTCTTTGTTAAGTAGTGTTGAGAACAAAACTTCAGAGCACACACTTTGTAGATATAGTGTACCCTCACATACCTGTATGTATGTTTATATATAAATGTGACGTTGTATGTCCATACTCATGGATCCCTGCATGTACTATGCAAAATGAACTATCACATTAGGACTGCTCAAGCCTTAAAAAAGCTCAGAACACTGACAGAAAATAGGAAGCAGTACAGACAGCTTCTGACAAGAAATGGTAACCTTTGCTTTTTATTTGTGACACCACAGGCCAGACATCATGTGTACAGGCAAACCCTGCTATAGCTGATGGAAACATATCTGTTAGCAGGATCAATTTATTGCCTTTTTCTCTTTATTTTTTGGCTCTATAAGACAAAATAAAATATGCAGTGAAGCAAGTATGAAATCAGTGATGGGAACAGATCAGGAAAGAATCACTCGTGCAGCATTTTGGTGGTCATTAGTCTGTAAGATAGCACAGTGCACAGTCTTTGCCAGCAATGTTTCTAATTAGCTAATTAGCCCCTCTGAAATTCCTGCTTGATTCCCTATGGATTGTTTTTCTGAAAAAAAAAAAAAACCAAAACCCTCAGAAAGTCACTATAAATATTCCTATTAATGCTCTACATCTCCAGTTCACTATTTTTCAGAGAGTGTCCAGCCTTGAAGATTATTCATGGCTTGTTACACTTGTAAATGCATACACTACGCTGAGCTTTAGTATTGCTGCCATTAATAAGGAAAAAAAAATGAAGGGTTTGTCTTGCTTTGTTTTTCTCTTGCTGAAGTCAATGCTGAAGAAAAGAAAGTGTGTAAAAGCCCCAGCATTTGCACCTTCAGGACTAGGCTGTAAGCACTACCAAGCATATGGACACCAGCAATGAAAACGGTGAATCTTCAAGAAAAGCAACAGCTCTACTCACAAAAGAGCTAATGGTTATACATCAGAGTCCGATTTTCTGCCACATCCTTCACTTACTGCTTCTTCCTTCCACCTGTTCACCTTCTACCCTGCCCTCCTTGCAATCTCCATTGTTTCCTTCTGCTGCCTTTCCGTGAACAGCCACAATGGAGATCCCCTCTGCCAACCTCAGCCCAGATGTGCTGTCTCAGCATCAAGTCTTATACCCATGATAGAACTCACAATGATTTTTGTTTTAGCAGCCCTGACAGCATGGTTTGACTTTGGCTGAGCGATATCACCAAGCAGCTACAAAACATTGCAGGCTGTGAAATCTGTGTCATTCTCTCTGCTAGTGGTAGTGATCTGTTGGAGCAGACCTCCCTTCCAAATGTGTAAACCATGCTGCCCAGGAATACTCTAGCTCTAACTGATCTAACCAGCCACTGTTGGATTATTTCTAGGCATTAAAAAGGTTTTCTTCAAACAAACACATTTAGGATTTTCTAATAGCAATTTAAACCTAATCTGAGAACGTCTGGAAGTGGAAAATGACTTCTACATGCTGAGGGGAGTGTTCCATTACCAGTAATTTATTGTCTTTAAGAGCATCACTGGAACATTTATTGACACAACAAAACACAGACATTTCTGGTTTATTGTAAAATCTCATTGTACTCTGCCATTTGTGACTAAGCACAGCAGTGCAATTTATATTCCCAGGCAGGGCTTCCTATTTTTCCAAGTGTGTTTAGGCTCATACAAAGGCTGTAAAATCCAAGGGACAAAAGAGAGGAAAAAAATCTCCTGTTGAAAACAAACAAAAAAGAGTCACAAGCACTCTTGAGGGAAGACAAGCAAATTAGATGTTTTAAAAGGGATTTGGCTGAAGAAATTCATTCCAGCATTTGCAGTAGTGTATGCAGCTATCTCTGACAGATCTGACGAAGCAAAGGATTTCAGTCATTCTAGATCATAAATCACGTTTCTCTGTGTTATTATAATTCAAGGAGCTCATATAAGATAGAAACTTTGTGTTTATTTTCTTGAATCTAGAAGAGATATTCCAGAGAAATACAATTTCTAATAAAACGTGACACAAAAGAGCACTTAAAAAAGCTCCTCAAACTTAGATACTTATTGCTAGCCTGTTTAAGGATCCAGTCCTGCAAAGTCATATCATGAATTCAGGGATTATACATGTGAGTAACTGTTAGAGCTGGCAAAGCATTATAGCAGAAATCTTGATTTTCATCCATCAGCAGTAGGTGAGGGAGTAAATCCATGGATATTTTTAAGCTACTTTAGATACTCTGCAACTGCACAATCTTTGTTCCAGGTGTTAAAGGATATCCCAAGGGAGTCACACACGTAGCTGAGAGGCAGAGCTCATGCATCCCACATTTCCTTGCTGTTTTACAGCAATATTCATCAAACTCTGAACCAAAGTTTGCAAGAATTCAGAGCTGTCCAGAGTAATTTTTTAACCTTCAGGTATTTCAGAGACAGTTATATGGATCTATTTCCTAGTACCCTTGACCAACCTATCCTCTATCACCTTTCAAATGAGAAACCCATTGGCTTCACAGGTTTGTCTGGGAGAGCCACATTGCTCCTGCTTGTAGAATTGCACCTCCATTGGGTTTTTTTCCCTGATGTTCATTAGAAACCTTTCTTTGTGTTTGTGGCTAGATAGTTTAAAACAAAACAAGCTGGTTATTTGATGACATCCTTCATGGAAGACTATCAAACATCACTTCAGTATGTTAACTAAAAAGGCTGTGTGAGGCTACTGCGGATTAGGTAAAGCCCATCATGCACATTATACTGAGGCAGTGAGTGATTATGTGGTGGTTTTGTGACTTGTCCCAGATCACATGGGTTAGTGTAGAGAGAGGAGGGCAGTCCAGACTGCAGCAAGGATAGCTGCCCTCTGGAAGCACTCATTGCCCTTCCCTGAGCTCTCAGGGAGCACAGAAGAGAGATAGGTGGTACAAACATCTCCTGCCATCAGGCCATGCAAAAGCTTTTCATCTCCTGTCTAACCTAATATCTTTGTTCCTGCGTTACGGTTGTTTGTTTTCTCTCAAGCTCTAAATGTTTCTTTGTGCTCTTGTCCTGTAATTATTTCATTAGGACCCATAAGGCTGTTGCATCATCACAGCACATTCAGCCCAGGTGCTGCTAACATTATAATCTAAGGGAAGCAGCAGCAGTATTGAGCAGCCTGCAGGTTACACCTGCTCTATGGGTCTGGCTTGCTTTTCATATTGAATTTTCCACAGGGTTTAATCCAGGATAATATATCATGATGTAGGTCTGGCAGGCAATTCAAGGATTTTAGATGGGACTCGCTTTCCATGATGGATAGGATTTGCTCTTAAATATTAACGAAGCAGGACAACTTTTTGGAGCCACTCTTACTAATGATGATTGTGTGTTTGGTGGATTCTCCTATAATATCATAATCCTTAAATATGACAAATAAAACCTTGTTATATTTTATTGACACTCAACTTGGGCTTTAGAGAGAGAAAATTATACCTTGGTCTCGCCTTTTACACAAGCCAAAGCCATCTTCACTAAAAAATGTGTTAAAGAACAAGGAATAACTCCAAGGACTTTCCCAGACATCCCAGCACTTGGTCTGGCAGCCCTTATGTGGCTGCTGTGCTTTTGTGATGTGATGTGCCCACAACACTCACCTACCACATGGGAACTGAGGCCCCTTTACAACAGTGCATGGACATGGCTGAGCCTGAAACAACTCATCTTGGTCCCATTGGAGGATTTTGCAGTGAACAGTCTGTTAGGGAAAAAGCACACATGAAAATGCCAGATAGGAGAACTCCAAAAACTACCTGGCCAAGAGTTTTACTAAGCCAGGACCTCTGATGTGGTTTTCAGGGTCTTACAACATGTTGTGTTTTATCATGACAGCCTAGCAATCAATCTGAAACACAAACAAGAAGCAGAAGTGCTTCTTCATATGCTTTACTATCGTTTTCTCTTTGTTTGCACATCTTTCTTTGTTTTAAATGAAGGTTTACAGATCTATGGGAAATATGGAGCCATCTCTTTGCTCCTGGCAATTTCAAAGGTACACAGAAAGAGGAGAGCTTGCACTTGGACATCTGCTATTTCCTGTTATTAGAGGCAAACATTTCACATAACCCCCTTCACTGACTCTTTGAGATATGTCCTGAATGTATAGAGATACCTGAGTTGAGTTGAAGCAGGATACTCCCTGTAACTGTTTCAAGACCCCGCCAAAGTACTTCCCTGCACAGTAGACCTGCTTTATATGTTCCCACCTCTGCAGTTCCACTTTGTGAGCTTTTTTGGCTTCATTCCTGTAGCTATCTGTGAGGATTTCCTTCCTTTCTTCTACCAGCACCACAGCTAATGGTGTATGTATGTCATACTTCAAACTTGCTTTATCTCACTTTTGGGGTCTCATTTGCTCAGGAGATTCCTACATTCATGCTCTTAGTCTTGGCCACCTCTGCAAAACTGGCTGGTGCTGATGCAGGCAGTTTGTTCTATGCCAACAGAAGGAAGAGCTTTGAATCCACTTTCTGATGTAGACTTATGCTGTGACAAAGGGCTTCTGGTGTGTGTGAAAGCTGCCTAATCTTTTAACCAGTTGACAAATGTTAAAGGTGAACAACTACTTAAACCAAATAGACCACAAAGCTTCCTGTACACTCTTGAGATACTGCACAGGCTGATGCCTGAGCTTAAAAAGCAGGCAGGTATTTGTCTCTGAAGCCCAGTCACTGAAGGAAAAGCTGTTTGCTTCCCTTCATCACAACTTGCTTACCCTCTGCTTTGCCTTCAGACTTCCCAGGGTGTATGGCTTGTGCACTGTTGTTTTGCTGAGTGATGCACAGTGACATCTTACACGCACACACCCATATATAAGCAGGCACACACACACGACTCTTTCTGTGCATATCTCTGTGTGTGTGTGTGAATCCAAACACCTATTACACTCTCATTACTAACCATGTTTCTTAATATATGGAATTCACAGCTTGTGCCTGGAGGGGACTATTTTCTTGGAGAGCCACCTAAAAAGGCACCAGTGTCAAGTGACACGTAAGTGGTCAATATAAACACAATTTACATGCAATGACTGAATTCCTCTAAGCTCCAGGGACAGGAAAGATTTTTTTTGTCAGATGCCTTTTAGTTTCAGACAGATTTCTGAAGAAAATAATTTGGTTTGTAAAACTAAGGCCAGCATGTCTTCTCATTGATCACGGAGCTAACAGTGGGTTGCCTTCAGGGTTTGTTCACTGCAAACAGAATATCAGCTTGGAAATAACAGATAAAACAAGGTGTTATTTAGCCTGGTTACTTTTCAGCTTTTAATGTGCTTGGCAGATATTCTTTTCTTGTCAGATTTTCTTTCCTTGTCAGAGTAATGAAATGAGTCAGAGCTAGACCTCACCATCACTTAGCTGTGGTCATTAATACCAGAATGGTTAAACAAAGCCTGACCCAGAAAACACTTAAAACAGCTTCTCTGGCCATCTTGGAGTGAGATGGCTCTCTTGGCAGATCCTGAGGACAGACACGTTAAACTCTCAGCATCACACTACTCTTGCTAGTGTTTGCTCTCAGGAAAAGAAATACTCTGAGTACAAAAAGCCAGCAGAGAAATTATTTTCTCGGGTGTGGGACCAAAGGGGACTCCCCTTCCCTCTTTTTGTGTCACAAGCAATAGTAACATAGCACTGGAAGACAGAAGAAATTGGGGCCAGTGCTGATATCTGACTCCTCTTTCATCAGTTTTGTGTTTCTTTAGGTTAACTTTTCAAGCAAGTCTAGCAGGTGACGGTTCACATCTGAGGCATACCAGGAGATGATTTCCATGATCAAGCATTAGTAGCATTTCTTCTGCCACCACTTTATCTACTGTACCTATATATAGCTAAATATTTCCCCATATATAGCTAAACGCTGTTTCCATGCTATAAAATGATGGTTTAAGTATTGCAGGCTGTGCTTTCTCTAGGGGTTTAGATAGGGAACAGAGTAAGCAGTGATTTTCTGCTCAACCACTTCAACCACAGCAGAACAGTCAAATGGAGGGTTTTCTTTTTTTTTTTTAATAAGAATAGTAAAACAGTTTAAAAAAGGAATTTTAGAGGAGGCATGTTGTGCTGTAGAATAAAGTTTCCTATTTCTGAAACACATTGAAAATGTCAAACCCTCATAGAAACTCTTACATTAGTTTCTCAGCCACATCAGCTGTGGAGTTTGGGTTTTTTCAGTGTGGATGGTATGGAGGAAACATGAAGGGACTGCACCTCAGCCTGCTGCTGCTACTTTGGGCCAAAACTATGTGTGAATAATACTTTAGAATAAGTGTCCTGACTTACAACACTTTACTTTTAAACAGGTTAACTTATAGAGTGCATAGAGATAGCCTATGTAGTTGTGTATTGTGGTCCAGGATCTTTTCCATGACGTCTATATGTCTCCTGATGTCTATCACTGCCCATAAACATCATAACAAAGCATCACCTATATATCTTCATCTCCTCTTCTACTCCTCTCCCACCACAGCTTTCCTCAATCTCTAAAAAGATATCTGCACCTGCTGACATAGTTTCTTGGTGCGTGGTGAAATGGCTGCCCTGTGTTCCTACATTAAAATTAACACTGTTGTTTCTGTGCAAAGGGGAGCAACTGATGTTCTTTTTAGCAGAGACACATAAGCTGTGTAGTATGTCTTCTTCTCCCACACCTTCTTTGTCCACTTTTAACCTTTATGGCTTTACAGATGAACCCCTCATAGTCTCAGACCTGGTTATCACACACACTGTTATTCATCTAAATTGTTTTTAGCATGATAAATTAACTGATGTGACACTCTTAAAAGCAAAACTTCTGGGTTTTTTTTTCCCTTGCTCCTCTGAACATGACAAGGCACAGTGAGCAACCAAGTATATAAATATACACATACACTTACTAGATGGCAGAAGATTAAAACACAGTGCATATCATCAATGTCTGGAGAAGAGGACATTTATTATTCAGCGGAACTAACTACCACACAGCCTTACTACAGAGTAATTAGTAGCATGACCGTTGGGCATAAAGGAAAAAAAAATTATCTTGAAGGAGCTACAAAAGGTTGAAAAAGCTGACTAAGTGTATTTCTTGTTATCAGTAAAACATAAGCTGCCAGATATGTCTCCCAACTTAAATGGTAAGAATTATTTATAGCAGGAATTTTCCCCAATAGCAATAATTGGAAATGATTAATTCATCCAGAAAGCCAAGATAATTAGGATTTATTGCAAAAGAAACTCCAAGTGCTAAAAAGAAATCAAAATCTTTACAAGGGACAGTTTTAAAAGGGATTATTCTTCCCACAGAAGTCATCAGAGTGGCACATCTCTCAAGCAGGACAGTAAGAATCAGAAAGAAGTGGGTTTTTTTCCCCCCAAGTGTTGGCATTTAAGGAACCTGTATGCAAACCAGGAAAATGCCATTTCTCCCTAGTGCTTTTAACAGCATTGTGCCACTTCCCCTGACACTATCCAGGAGACGTCTTGCCACAGAGGAATCTTCAGCCGAGGTCAAAATTTTGACTGCTAATGAGTGCTGTTCTCTAACCCAATTCCCAGCCTGGTGATCATTTGCAGTATCATTGCCTCTGCGCTTTACTGGCTTTTATTTGTCTGCACAGCTCACCTGGCTATGCAGGCTCCATGGCACTACACAGGTGATTCAGGAGAGTCCACCATTCAGTCTGCTAAAGACTGAGAGACAGATACCACATTAAACCAATTTTGTTTTTCTTCACCCGCTTTATGATGCTCCATGCCTTTAAGCCTATGCTCTGAAGGTTTAGGGGTGTTTCACTCAGAGGGGAGTATTTACAAGTCCACAAAAAATGTTGATTCTCAAATAAATGTCTGCTTTTGGAGCTCAGTTCAGAGTTTATAATTTATAATTAATAAAGCGATAACAGTATTCAATCTGGGTATATCTGTACAGGATAGTTAAAGCAAAAGAAAGGTAGATACTTAAAAGAAGTGGAGCTGAGCAGCATTTTACAAAGCAGTTGGCTCAATTGTTCTGTTGAAAGCTCAAATAACAACTGGGTAAAAAAAAAATCACATGGCTTTTCATCCCCCCTTCTCCACCAGCCTTTGTAATGGGAAAGGTCATGTTTGTTAATCGAATCATAAAAGACAGGTTGAGTAAGGGACCACTAGGATCATTGTAAAAGCTCAGCCTTGCAGAACCTTGGCATTGTAAAAGCTAAACCTTGCAGAACCTTAACCACGAACGTTCTGTAATGCAAACAGGTGTAGCTTGCTCAATACTCGTATATTAGAGCTTATAGATTGTGCATGAGCTAACAGATTCCAGAAGAGGGGTCATGAACAGGCCACCTGAGGAAGACTTCTGACTTCATCCCCTCACCACCGGATGACCACCAGGAGGCAGAAGACTCCCCCCCCATAGCAACAAGATCAGCACCTGCGCAGAGTACAGCAGGCAAGGATCCACTCGACCCATAAGGACTGTATAAAAAGACTTTTACCTGGGAGGGGGAGTCACACACCGTTGGTGGAGCAGAGGCTCCTGGCCGCCCAGTGCTGGTTTGCTTATTTGCCGCTTGCTTAATAAATTTGATCTATGACTCATTTAAATTGGCTGCAATTTATAACATCTTAATTGACAATTATAGAACAGCAAAAAGTCCAAAGAGCAAACCAATTCACCAACAGCTTCCCCAAAGTCATTGTTGATTTGGCTGTGGTCCTATTCCTTTCCACCTTGTTCTTCAGTAGACATGAAGATCATTGAATAAAGATAAATATTAGTGAAGGAATCATTATTTGCCTGAATACAGTTTACACTCAAGAGAGCAGCAAAAGCTTCCTAGAGGTAGCCAGGACTTCATAGACTAGATTAGTAAAGCAATAGTATCTGTGCACAAAGAGGCATCTTTACATGCAAATGAAGCTATTCAGATGCTCTCCTGTTTATCCATTCTAATAGTGTAAGCATGACTTTGCATGTACGTTTTAGCATTATTTATCAAACCATCGGTAGACTGAAGGGAACAGAAACCTGCACAGTAGAGGAGTGTCTTTTGTTACTCCTGAAACTGGGTGTTTAGAGCATGCAATGACTGGTGCCACAGCAGCACCAGCACCAGTACCACTCTGGAAACCTCCATTAATAACAAAACCACATCCCTTTGAAAATGGGCACCATGAAACTGGCCAACAAAGGCAGCAGGACACTTAGCTAAAGAAATCAACGAGTTGATGATGTCATCAGCTTCACTCTGAGGTTTGGTTCTGGGATCATCAAACTCTTTAAAAGACTCCCCTCACCTTCAGGAGGCTTTGCCAAAAGTGAAGCTCAGTGAAGCAGCTCACAAAGCTCAGTGACTAAAGGAAAATGTGACATGAAAGACTATATTTTAAAAACAATGCAAATCTTTGTTAAAACGTGAAGGTTTGATTAGCTCAACGCACTTCATCTCTTCTCACATCTGTTGAGAAGAAATTCCTGATGATGCTGCCCAGGTGCCACAGGCTGGGTACCACGCTTGGAATTGTGCAGAGCAGGCAAAAAAATCCCCAAGTGATTTCATTGCCCAATGGCGCAAATTCCCGATTTTGGTGTGTGTGTGTGGGGGGGGAATGGGGGGGTTGGAAATCGGTCCCTGGTACTATTCTGCTTTGACTCGTGTGTTTAAGCCTATGAGCAGTGACTTTCCCCACTCCCCCGCCTCTCTGTTCCGGCACATCTCAGCGGACACGCCGAGAGCTTGTGGCGTGGCCAGGGCTGGAGGTAACGCTGCTCGCCCACAGCTTGTCCCGCAGAGAAAGGGAGAGAGGGAAAAGAAGAAGAGTCTCCCCACTACCCACCGCGTAGGTTCCCAGCTGGGGAACCAGCGGTACCGCCTCCTTTTCCTCCTCCTCCTCCTCCTCCTCCTCCCGCTCCGGCCGGCGGGCAGCGTGCGGGGAGCTGCGGCGGGCGCTGGAGCGGGGCCGGGCGCGGGTGCGGTGAGGGGCGGGGAGCGGCGAAGTGGCCGCGGGAGTCCCCGTCGAGCCTCGGAACGGCCCGGGCTCCATCGCCTGGTCCCGCTGGACACTAATGGCCTTTGTCTCCCCGCAGGCAGAGCCGGCGGCGAGGGGCCGGCGAGCATGGCTTGGGGCGAGCTCAGCCTCCTCCGCTGGCTGCGGGAGAGCCGGCAGTCGCGGAAACTTATCCTCCTCATCGTCTTCATCGCCTTGCTGCTGGACAACATGCTGCTCACCGTAGTCGGTAGGTAGAATGGGGTTTGGATTGTGGAGTTGGGGCTTTCCCCCCCCCCCCTCGAGAATTAATCTCCCCTGACAGATGTACTCCACTCATGCATGATTAATGCTCTCAAACCAAACATTTGCAAGCACTGGTTGTGATGGCTTTTGAAACGGGGATGATATTCCAGGTGTTGCAAACACCCTGCAACACACATGAAAGCCTCGATGTGTTTCTGTGTTAATTGCAGGGTAAGGAGTGGTAATACAAAGGTCTTCACAATTCTTTCCTTCTACTAAATGCCACTAATACTAATACAGAAGGGCAGATAACAGTATTTTTAGCTCATCATTTTTTTTCTCCTGTGGTCATGCAACTGAACCAACAGGCTAGATAACATTGGAGATGCCTGTTTCCTTGAGATAGTTCCCCTTTCCCCACGTTGGTCTTACAATGATAGCTTTCTTATGAACCTATCTAACTGGCTTCTAAAAAAAAAGCACTTCTGTGTGTTGTCTTAATAAAATTATCCAAGTCTTGATCAAAGTTGCAGATGCATCATTTACTGGCCTCAGTGGCACAGCGTCAAGAGTAAGGAATCTACTAAAATGAACATTTTTCACTGGTAGATTTAGAAGTCCTCATTTAAAGAAAAGGGTTGAGAGAATCTACAGGTTCATGGGTGCACATACACCTCTCAGGAGTGAATTGGGCTGTGCAGAACCACCAGCTTTCAGCTCATGCTGCAGTGTCAGCCTCTCAATCAGACTCCTGGATTTCTTGGGGGACTTCAGCTTAAAAGCTGATAGCATGACATAGATCTTTAATTACTTCTTCAGTATATGTATACAGGAATCCCTATAAATTAGTATAGTTTGCAGACTTGCTGAAAGAGAAGAGGTGCAAGACAAGGAGGGATGATTCTATCACTAATGCTAAACTGAGTGAACCTGACATCCGTCTTTACAACTTCCAAAATGCCAATTTCTGAGATACATGTTAATGAATTAAATTGCATCTCAAATCCAAAAGCATGTAAAGCAAGTCTCTTCTGGATGATCTTTTCAGTGCAAATATTTAAAGAAATAATGAGAACACAGCAGTTCTGATTACTTAGTAAGGAAGTATTATGTGGGTTTTTCATTCTTATGGCTGTTCCTTATCAATATTTTTGCTTTAGAAATGTGTTTTATTGCATCTTTTGTCTTTTGGTTTAAAAATAGTTTCAATGCTTCTCTCATCTTCCATGTTTTCACGATCTAATAAATGTATTTGTGCAGTGGTGCAGTAAAGAGGCTCTTCTGCTGTGGGTTTCGATACATATCTTTCACTTTCTGAATGATGTCTGTATAGAAAATCTTATATTTATGACAACTGGCAAATAATAAAGACCAGTGTAAAAGAACTTTATGTTTTAAACAGCACTTCTGAGTTATGGATGTGCTTTTTTTAACCCATGAGCAAACTTCTATTTCAGTTCTGTGTTTCCACCATTCAATATCTTTACTTGCTCTGTAGAAAAGCCCCTTGTATTTCCTAATCAATGGCAAAGCAAACAAGAAAATCTGGTGATTCTGTTTACAAATGACCTGATAGTAAGATGCCAATATATTCTATTTGTTTTTCCAGTGCCAATAATTCCCAGTTACCTTTACAGCATCAAACATGAGAAAAATGCTACAGAAAGCCAGACTACTAAGCCTAACGTAGTGTCAGCAACGATGGACAATTTCCAGAGCATCTTCTCCTACTATGACAACTCAACAATGGTTACTGGAAACGAATCTGATAAGACAGAATCCAGAGAGCTGCATCATACTCAGACAGAACAAATGATAGTAAATGTGACTCCTACTCCGTCTGACTGCCCTAAGGAAGATAAGGACCTGTTGAATGAAAATGTGCAAGTTGGTCTCTTGTTTGCTTCAAAAGCAACAGTGCAGCTAATCACTAACCCATTCATAGGGCCGCTGACAAACAGGTATGTAATTTCTGCTGCATTGCTCACTGAGGATTTTAGACTGGTGTTTCAGTCTGGACTGGTACTTCAAACAAAGTGTTTTTAATTCTCTTGTGGCCTTGGCTTACTGACCTGCTCTTTACCTGGAGGTATATTTTAGTGAAATGCACTTAGTAAACATTAGTAAACACCTTCTTCCTTTCCAAGATGAATAGGTAAGCTGCACATGAGCCACCTGGAACATTCAGTATCCTACACTTTTCATAGAATCATAGAATAGTAGGGGCTGGAAGGGACCTTTAGAGATTATCTAGTCCAACTCCCCTGCAGAAGCAGGTTCACCTAGATCAGGTCACATAGGAACATGTCCAGGAGGGTCTTGAAGATCTCCAAGGAAGGAGACTCCACAATCCCTCTGGGCAGTCTGGGCCAGGGCTCCATTACCTGAACAGTGAAATAGTTTTTTCTTATATTCAAATGGAACTTTTTGTGTTGTAGCTTCATCCCATTACCCCTTGTCCTGTTGCTAGCTACAATAGAAAAAAGGGATGCCTCAACCTCCTGACACCCACCCTCTAGATATTTGTAAATGTTATTAAGATGTCCCCTCAGCCTCCTCTTCTCCAGACTAAACAGCCCCAGCTCCTGCAATTCCCCCAGTTTTCCTCCAGCTCCTGAGACCTCAAGTTTTAATAGAAACCTTTGCTGAAATGGTGTTGAAAACTTTTGCTGAAAGTGTTGAAAGATATATGGGGCTGAAAGACACTATTATGAAGCACTGTGAACTGCTGACATACCTGTTACACCTACGTTAGGCAGATGTCATACTGAACCAGCAGGCAGGGTTCATTGTTCATATTGGTATCAATATTATTGTGGTGTGATTTAGCATTCAGTGATTTGGAGTTGTCTGAGGTAAAAGTAGGTGGGAAATTTGTGTGGACTTCAGTGAAAAATGAACAAGTATCAAACTATGCTGCTGCCATGGGCATTGCTGAGTTCAGTGGATCACAGGTGTCCATCAGTACATGATCTAGCCCAGCCTTCAAATTGTTGTGTCTGAATTCTTGCATATCTCTGATGTCTTGAATGAAATCTGTTTAAATAGTACTTCATAAAAAATCTATATGAGCTAAGATCAAGGTTATAGGTACTGATATCAGTGGCTTACAAATTCTTCCCCTCCAAATTCTAGCACTAGTTAGGTTTAAGCAGAGATGAAAAGGTATTTATAATATCATTTAATTTTTAATGTCCATAATTAATCTGATTTTGTCCTTAGCATTTGGTGTAACACTTCCCCATAGAAGCAGCTGCAGTCCTCCTAAGAGAATATGAGATCAATCTCTGCAGGGAATAAACTCCAAAATGTATTTAGTCAGGTCACTAATTTTCACGTTTCCTGAAGAGTTTTTTCCTTTACCCAGCTGAGGGATAAGCACTGATTTGTCTCACAGTGTTTGTTAACCTTTCAAAACCTGTGTTCTAGCTACGACACTGATCTGAATACAAAAGCATCAAAAGTGATGACAGTTGCATTTCTCTGTCATCTCATTGTATCTCCTGCTGTGTCTCACCCACACAGATACAAGAATGCCACTGAAAAATTACTCTTCTGCAAGTTGAGGATGAAATCAAATCTTTGTTACCTGCATCTCCTGTATTGTTTTGTGAGGATACAAAAGCTCACACACAGGCGAAGTAACATAAGGTCAAATAATATCTTCATGGTAGTTCTTTAGGTGTTCTTCTAGATTTTCCTAAATGACTGCAATTACAAGGGGCAGGTTTGCGAGCTCAGATGCACAAGTGTGAGAATTGAAGTCAAGGAGCACGTCATCCCAGTGTCCTGTGAGACAAACTCTTTGCTCATACAGCAGAAATTAATGCCTTAGTGGCAAAGTGGCCCTAAATTAGATTTAAAGATTACTGGTTTTCTTTCATGTATTGTATCTTGGTACCTATATCAGCCTTTCTGCTGAGTGGCAAATGTTAGTTAACACATTTATCAATGAACTGTAGAAGTCACTGGCAAAAAAAAAACCCCAAGCCTTAAGATTTTCCAATAGTGATACATATAATCAGTTAAAAAGCAGTGTAAAAAATGAGATTATTATAAAAGAAAATATCTGTTATCATGATAAAGACTCTTCCTTACCACTGATAAGCCCTTTAATGATAATTGTTGCTGCTGTCATTAGTTTTGCTGAACTTAGGCAAAATATCACAGCTTAAAGAGAATTGGTGACTCAGTTCAAGATTAGTGTGCACAGTTTGTTAGGATCACAGAATCTTAAGAGTTGGAAGGGACCTTGAGAGATCACCCAGTGCAACCTCCCTGCCAGAGCAAGACCACCTAGAGTAGGTCACATAGGAACACATCCAGGTGGGTTTGAATGTCTCCAGGGAAGGATATTCCATAACCCATCTGGGCAATTCCAGTGCTCCCTCACCTGAACAGGGTAGAATTTTTTTCCTTGTGTTTCTTTGGAACCTCTTCTGTTCCAGCTTGTACCCATTGCCTCTTGTCCTATCATTGCACATCACTGAGAAGAGCCTGGCTCCATCCTCCTGATACCCACCC
This sequence comes from Urocolius indicus, assembly GCA_013401255.1. Taxonomy (NCBI): domain Eukaryota; kingdom Metazoa; phylum Chordata; class Aves; order Coliiformes; family Coliidae; genus Urocolius; species Urocolius indicus. Next base: position 155,084 of record WBNH01004793.1, on the reverse strand, counting down.
TTTCCATGTTTGTAAACATTAATGAGATCAGATGCTCGGTAGGTTTCTTTTTCAAATAGGTAGCACACCATGTTCATGGTTTCTGTTTTGCAATCAAACGTAGTTGTTCAACAGTGGGTTAGATTGTTGAGTATGGAGTTACTGGCATTCATCAGGCACTGGCCTTGAGTGCTTGAGTTTGCACAGGATGCAACAGGATGTTCTATTCCTTTTCTGTAACTACCCAAGATTCAAAATAGGTTTTATTCAAGAAGTAAGTTCTGCTAAAAAATATTTCTTATTTAAAGCCCAGCTCTTTCCATGGAGCACCAGACAAAAGCCACACCTGGCTTAGTGAACTGCTTTGTAATCCATGAAACAATACAATTTATCCTTGGACTAACAAAGTCCCAGCCCAGGAAACACCAAGTGATAGCTTTGCCATAGGGTGTCAACAGCACACTTCCCATCGGGGCACTGCTTCAAGGCAGAGCTGGGGAGATTTTGTGCCTCAGATACACAGGATGTTTTTCCTTGTAGTGCAATTGGTAATATACTATACAAATAGCACAGCACTTGAGACAGGTCACTCTGCAGGGAAGATGCACTGGCAAGGGAGATTGAGGGCTCTGCCTAACCTTTTCCAGTGAAGAGATTGGGCAAAAGGCTGCTGTGCCCTCTAGAACTCCATTATTGTAGCCAAGCTCTTGCCAAGCTCTCTGAGTGTGTCTGTAATCCCAGCTGGGCTGGCCCCACAACCCACTAAAGCAATAAATATCTCCCCTGCTACATCTTTCTCTCCTGTTATTTATCAGTCTGCAAAGATACATAGTTTTAATCTTTTGCATATTCAAATTGGGCTCAAAAGTCATTTAAAAATGAGCAGGTGTTTTCATTGTCATTTGTACACCAGCCTGACCACAGCTTTGAACTCCTTTGCATGAGAGAGCGTAGCTGAGGACCATGATATGTTCCTGACTGATACATGTGCAAAGAATAAGGCAGATAAATAGGTTTGTAACTACTTAGTTACAGTTTAGTTCCTGTGTAAGCTTTCCTTGAAGGTTTAGGCAGCGGATTGAAATGATCAGCTCTGCATGGACCACATTCCCAGTCCCTGCTGACCCTGCAACTTCTTTCTTGCACATTCAGTGGTTGATACCAAACCTCAAGCAAAATATCCTTCTTGCTATATGTCTTCCCCAGTCTTTACTGCCAGGGAAGAAGATATCTGGACTGCCAACCAGGAAAGACTTAAGGGGTGCTTGCAGTGGTGTAGCTGTATAATAAGGTTGAAATCTGGATTTACAGCACTGTAATGGATGGATAATTAGGCTCTAATCATCCACAGCTGCTAACCTGGTCAGTGTAACCTTTATTTTGCTGCTGCACAGGACCCATTGCTTATTGTAGCGTAACCTCATTAATAGGCACAAACCACTTCCAAACAGTCCTGCAATCTGGGACTAACATGGGACTGAAGCAGAATAATTGAGGCATTCACCAACAGTGGCAGCCTTTCCTCTCCATCCTGCAACTAATGACTCTGCCTTTTTCAGAGGTCAGAAATACTTGTAGGAAGCACTTTTAACGGCAGGTAGCCTTCATGAATCACGCTGGACTCAACTTCAGATCCTCTTGAAGGGTTTTGAAAAGAATGCTCAAGAAAATTACATGCTTGAGTGTGGTAACAAGAAAAAAAAGAAGAGAGAAGACAGGCTGTAATATTCTTTTGTGTTTTTGCATGTATGCAGAGGAACAGAATGTAGAGAGACCTGTGATGGAATATGCCATGTCATGGCTGAGAAGTAGAAACTTCATATTCACAGGTTTCACATGGCAAGAACGTGAATGGCCCGGGACCAAGGGCCATTCACTGAATAGTTGGCTGTTACAGGTAGTGCCTCTCCTTTTTATGATTACTTACGTTATACAGCGTAATTTTTCAGCAAAATCTCCCAGTTTGTGCTCTCTTGTGGCTGTTGGACAGATTAGGGAATGCAGCTGCAGGTGAGACATTTGAGGTAGCACAACTGCCAGCTAATTAGTGCTGATATTTCAGGAGAAGGCAGGGTTTGCTAAGGTTACCCAGGAAAGTACAATCTCCATATTTAATTATGTGTCAGCTGGATGTGGGGAAGACTGTCCCCTGAGCAAGAGTAACCATGACTTAGGGGCATAGTTTAGTGGTGGGCTTTGCAGTGTTAGGTTAGTGGCTGTGCTTGATGATCTTAAAGCTTCTTTCCAACCAAAAAGATTCTGTGATTTTTATGATTCCAGAGGGTCAGCAGTCTCATGCAGGGGCAGAACTGTGCATCTCCAAGTTGTGGGTGAAGTCCCAGGCTATAGTATTTAGCTTTTCAGAGGATTATAAGGACTTGTTTAATTCAGCATAAACCATGTCCTGTGCTGACCTGCATACTTTTGCATCATCTTGTGTGATGGGTCACTGGCAATGCAGACTTTGGCTGAAATGACTGGCTGCACTCACACAGAGTCGAATTCTGAAATGATTCATTTCTTTGTGGAGGAAAAGCTACATGTTAGACCTCAGTATGTGTAATAAAGCATCATGGTCTGCTGGGTATCCAGAGTAGGACTGAGTTCTGCTCCAGTTCTGCCTCTGCTATGTATCACTTCACACCTTGCTATGACCCTGTTGAAAGGAAGAATAATAATATTTGTGACTACAAAACTAAGAATGATGCTTGGGCACTATTTCACTGAGCATTAAGAGTGACTTCTCGTTTTCTTATAGCCTTCAACCACAAGAAGCTTTCTGAGTGTAGGGAGCCAATTGGAAGAATTGAAATCTGCTTTAGCTTGATAGAGTATCATTTAGAACCAGTATGATAGCCTTTCTCTTTGTTTAACTCATTAGTGTTTATGGAAGATCTCACAGCTCATGTCTCTGATCTAGTGATGGAAATGTGAACGTGGAAGACATTTTGGACAGCTTTGTCTTCATGCAAATAACTGAATTTGAATTCAAGGTATTTGTAGCAGAAGCAAAGTGCTTTCTCATGGGTCTTGTGCCATGAGAATTGCTGGATTTCTATACTGAAATCAGATTTCTTTTCAGTGTCCATCCTAGATAACTCTGCAGTGGCCTTGACAGACACAATCCTATTTTACTTTGCCCTGGAAGAAGGCATAAGGACATTCAACTTTTGCTTTCATACCACAGAGAAAGATGATATCTCTCAGCAGCAGCAGTAGCCATACTGCAGGGTTTGGGAGTTATTAACCTGTACTTCTGTCAGTGCTTCCTTTAATTGAAAAATTCCAGATCAAAGCAATTGTGGTAGAACTCTATGTGGCCTGTTCTACCTGAGCTCACTGGGGAGGGAAGTGCCCACTTCAGCTCTGAGGCAGGCAAGAAGTTGGTAACTGGTGATTTTTTTATTTCCTCATATACCTAGAAACATCAGCAGAGAGTAGCATCCCCTCACACAATACCTACTATAGCCACAGCAAAGCAAGAGGCAGGCTTAGCAAAACCATCCACTTCAAATAAAGCAGCTAAAAAGCCCTGTGGTGTTATTCCCTTACAGGCCAGATATCAAAGTGCAGAGAGATTAAAATTGTTATTGTAAGGCCACAAAGACTGAGGCAGGGATTTAACTTGCTTTGGAGATACCAGTCCAGTAACCACAGATACTACACAAGGAACTCGTCTCTGCTGGGTATTAGTAACAGCCACTTACAGATTGCAGCTAGAAGAATCTGTGCATTAAGTTTTTGTTGTATTTTAATGTGGTGATATTGTTCTTGAGGCAAAATTGTTCTTCATTAGAGATCTCTGTGGTGTGATCTCTAGAAGTTCCTTCCAACCCTCACCATTCTGTGATTCTGTGTAGAAATGTGTGTGCTAGTTTCACAAAGCTCAAACAAGCGTTTCAATGAGACATATAATGAACATCAAGCTCTGCACTGCAGAGAGTTTTCCATTATCCAAGGCCCCTAACTGACTAAAAATGATATTAACAAAAACCCCAAAGCTCAGAGTAATTATTTTGTTATGTCATGACTGCTGCTACTAAAAATGAAAAGGGCCATTCGAGATTCTTCCATTATTTGATTGACCTACTTCAGCCAATACTGCCAATATAAATGCCCAATATTGTCAAATCATTGGAAGCTGAAGCCAGTCAGTATTCCTATGAACAGCATCATCCATTTTTGAAGATGTCTTTGCAAATACACTTGAGATGCTCAATCCTACCAAAAAAAGACAACCACGAAGCTGTGAATAAAGTGTGCTGAATAGAATTTACAGTCTGTCTTCAGAGCTACCTGGGTAGTGGTTTTGATTCTAGGGTAGGTTTTTAATGGTGTGAAAAACAGTAAACAGTTAAATTTTTTGGTTGAAATTTCAGTTTTAGATATTAAATATTTGTATTTGCTGTCCAGACAGAAAATGATTTCTGGAAACTTGAAAATGCTTCTAGCAACCAGGCATTTTTACAGGCTGTTTAGATTCCTAATGAAGAAGCAGGCTGATGAAGAAAGCTTTGATCAGCTCCATTTTTACTTCTAAATTCATGTAAAGAAAAAAAGATATTATTCTCAGATTCTTTTGGATTCTTCCAGTGCTCCTGGCTGAGGCAGAACTCCCAACAAAGCTGCTGACAATTGTTTTCAAGTAAAAAAGCCATTGTCTTGACTGTATCTTGTTATTGTCTCATGAGAATGGAAACAGATGAGCATTGAAACAGTACTGGAATATTTAGAAGTTCAGCATGCTCAGACAAACCTTCCTTTCTCATGTCTTTGGCAACCCCATGGAGGCCCAGAGGGACTTTATTGGGAACAATTATGGTGGAACGAGAACACGATGATCAGATTCTGAGATAAGGATTTCTTTCAGGGATTTCAGACACAAAATCTGTTGTGCCAGATCTAGATGAACCTGCTTCTGCAGGGGGGTTGGACTAGATGATCTCTAAAGGTCCCTTCCAACCCTACCATTCTATGATTCTATAATGAAAAGGCATTTGTAAAGTGGACAAATTTGATCATGTAGTCCAAAATAAATAGTTCAAAGCCTACCATGGAACTACAAGGGAGATTTTTGTGGTGTTGTGCAAGTAACTCAAAATGTCAGTGAGACAACCCTAGAAATGTGAATGTTCATTTTGTTTTCCAGAATAGGCTACCAGATTCCACTGTTTGCTGGCTTCTGCATCATGTTTGTGTCAACAATCAGTAAGTGTTCATCTCTTACTCGGTCTGGCCCTAATGCAACTAGGAGTTCTTCTTGTAGATGTTGAGTGACTGATTTCCAAGGCAAATTTAAGGGTGGCTGCTCCACCCTTACATCCATGTAGATGATGTACATCTATGTGGATGGTGGTGGTGATGAGATTTGACAAGTATGCTCTTATGAACATGGTCTAAGGAATTCACCACCTTCCATCCCACCTCAGCTGACCTCTTCCTTAGCTGAACCTTTCTTTCATGTTCTTGAAATCTGACAGTTTAAAACTGATAGCCAAGAGAGGGCTGTTTTGCAAGGTCCTTAACAACCAGCTATCATAGGGGCTTATCAGAAAGATTGTGAGGCTGCAGTGGCTCAGAAGGAGAGTATGAGTCAACAGTATGATAGGTGTTGTTTAAACATTGCTGTGGGATGTGCAAACAGGAACAGAGCCTGCAAGTCAGCAGAGATCATTTGTCTGCTCTAAATGACACTGATAAGGCCTCAGCTGGTGCTTTACGTTCAGTTTTGGCATGGCACTTAAGTAGTGGCCCAGATGGAAAGAGCACAGGGGAGAACATCAAGGGTCATCAGAAGCCTATGAAGGATGATGAAAGACCCAGGTCTGCTTCAGAAGGCAGATGTATCAGAGGCTATGACAAAAAGGAAGAGAACAAACAGTTTTCTATGTCCAGTGTACATAAGAGGAGGGATAATGAGCTTAAAACTGCATGAAATAAAATTGAGATGAAGTACTAGGAAAATATTACTAACAGCAAGTGGACTGTCCCAAAAAGCAGAGTGGAGCCTGAGGTAAAATCTACTGGAGAGACTGAAAGGCACATCCTCCTCAGGTGCAATTTCTCTGGTGCTGTGCTGTTCGGAGGATCAGGAGCTTGCCACAGCACTTGAATGTGGGCAGCTGGCTTCTCTGCACCTTCAGCCAGCTGTGTGGCACAGCGTCCACTGCAGAGCTGGCAACACCCATGTGAAACCCCTCACCACCCATTTCCTTATTGGAGGAACCATAGGTGCACGCATGCTAAATCCTGCCTTCCCTGAATGCCTGGAGCTTCAGGCTGGGCTGCTTTAAGTGGAGCACTGACAGGAGGCAAGGCTGGAAAGAAAGGTCTTATTACTCCTTCTGTGTGTAGCTGAATCAGAGCAGGATGTAATCAAATCCCAAGTAATTAGTTAAAAGTGCTGGTGCGCTTGCCTCCTGTGTTCCCAGGAGGCTTAAACACCTGAGAGCAATTCAACACTGACACATCTAAATGCAATAAGAGAAAATAATGCAGTTAGCATTGAAAGTGGCACAAGTGACTGTAAACACTTGACTAAATTTCAGGAAGTTTTTGTGATAGTTTAAAGAAATCTAACTTTTTAACCTAGTTAGAGTTAATTAAATTTAAAACATGGACCTCTTTTTTTCTTTCCTGTAGTGTTTGCCTTCTCTGGAAGCTACACGTTACTGTTTATTGCCAGGTCTCTTCAAGGAGTGGGTTCCTCTTGTTCTTCAGTAGCAGGTAAGAGAAGAGATGAGAGAATGAAATGCAGATCATCCATTCTGTCATTTTCTACAGTTCTCTGAATTGTATTTTGTCTGCACATTCAAGAATTAATACAAAAATATTCAATTAAATCAATTTCATGGGTTTTTTTCCCTGTTTCTTTTATATGAGGTAGCTCAAAATCAAATGCCTTTGCAGACATCCTTGGTATTTGGGCTGCAGTAAGGCAGAGCAAAAATGAACTGCACTCTCCCTGGGATTTCTGCATGTGCATCTTCAACACTTTAAATTCATTTTTAGCCATTTTAAAGGTCATCAGGAACTTATGTTGGTGCTTATTACAGTAGGGACAGCAGCTCTGTCTGTTACTGAAATTTATGTTATAAAATGTTCTCAAGGACTTACTATATCGTTTGCCAGCTTGGACTCTGGTTACCTTTACAAGATTTCCAATACAAGGTTATAAGTTTGACATGAGTAGGTGAAACAGAATATGGATTTTTTTCAGCCCAAGCTGAGACTGGAGAAAATGTGATTCATTAGTGTTAGAACATCTCACAACTTTTCCTTTGAAAAAATTTCCCAAGCAGGAATATAAATTGAGCTCATGGGAGGAAGTGAAGGGAGTCTTAAGTCAATAATGTGTCTTTTGGCCTCCTCAGGAAATTTTGCCTTTCCAAGTTGAGTTGATCTGTGAGCAGGGTTCACATACACTCCATAGATACTTTACAAGAATCTGGCAGCTGGATTCCTCCTAGTTTCCTTTTGCCAGGGCTCCAGCTGGGCAGCACTGCTGGGGGCAGCTGGGGAGACCGAATGTCCCAAGACTGAGTGTTCCAACTGGGACTGAAAAGCACCTTAAGCTTCAGATGGGTTTGAAGCTGAGCAACAAGCACTGTGTAGAGAGAGATATTTAAGCCTGAATGAGTAGTGGGAAGAGTGGGGATGTGGCTAAGGGAGCAGGCAGGGCCTGAGATGAGAAGACCAATGGGAAAGGCAAAGACAAGCAAGAGGGGTAGAGACAAGAAAACTCCTCTCTTCTTCTTGTACCAGTTAAGGTTGCAAGTTGAGCTTTCCAAATGCTCAACTTTTTTTCCCAGACATGTCAGAATCAAAGTTACTATTCAGCTTCAGCTCAGTCCCTGTGCAAGCGTGTACCTTGAGAGATGGTTTTTGGGTAAATACATGACTTTTTGTTTCCACAGAGAGCCTATAAAATAGAGCAGGAAAGGCCAAGAGACCATCTAGTCCATCCCCTTCCTGAAGGCAGAATCAGCTTTGTGTTTGTCATTCCTCATGCATACTTGACAAACATGTTCTCAGAAGCCTCCAGAAATGCCCTCAGCATCTAGCTTTGTGCTTAAGTACTTTTATTGTCAGGAAGTCTTTTCTGATGTCTCCTCTCTTCTTACTGTCATGTAAACCCACTCCTGCCTCCCTGTGCTTGAGAGAACTTGAAGAGCAGCTTCTTTTCTTTATCTTTGTGCCTCTTTTTTTTCAAACTGCAAGATTATTATCACATTTTACATCATTTTTTTCTCCTCTCTGGTTTTAAACTAAGAGTCCTGCAGTTGTCCTTCACAGATGTTCTCCCAGCCTTTGCTCACCTTTGTTGCCCTTCTCTGATGATCCCCAGTCACCCCCACCTTTCTTCCTGTGCTGCACCAGCACCAGACCCAGCACTCAGAAGCAGCTTTGCCTCCTTACAACAGCAATGAGAGTTCCTTCACATATCTCAGAGGCAAAGGCAGTTTTCAGTACTGTTGCTGCCAATCAGTCATTTACTCACCCCCGCATTTCTGCAATCTGATCACTTCCTACCACAGTGTAAAACTTTGTGTTATCCTCTTTTTTCCTGCCTTCTATTTTGTTCCAGACTATTTCTTTGAGTCTTACAAATGCACTGTGAATTCTGATATGGTTCTTTAACTTGCCCTTGAGCTGTTCATGCAAAGCATTTGATGTCATCCACAAGTTTCTAAGCATGTCCATCCCCACAGGACCTCTGCTCTTGTGCTGCACCTGATGGATGGTGTTCACTTAATGGTCAATCATGGAATATTTTGCTTTCATTTTCTGGCTCACTGCATAGTTGTGGACATTGATTATTGAGTCCTACTTAAACCTTGATTTGAAAACAGAATTCTTGGTTTCTGTGAGGACTCTCCTGTGGCATTGATCTCTACAGGGTCTGACTGCTTCATAGAAAACACAAGTAAATTGGGCTTCACGTTTCCTTTGCTGAAATGAAGGCTCGTGATCAAATGCAGAAGTGGCGTGTGAAGATAAAGGTCAAAAAAATTCTTTCATTTTGGATGCTAAACTTCTGCAATCAGCTCTGCATAATACCTCATGCCTAGAGCACAGCTAGTTCTGGCCACAGTGACAGCTGGGAGTCTTCCCCAGACCTTTGTGTCAACTGCCTGAGTATAAATAACAGGTAGTGAATGCTTATCAAAAGCTTTGTTTCATCTACTTCAAAAGCTCTGTGAAAAAGACAGGGACAAAACAGCTATCAAATGTGAGCATTGTTAAGTTACCTGTGTAATACTATACAATAAAAAATGCTCTTAAAGACGATTTACATTTGCCAAACCTCCTTTTTGCTTCAAAGTCAATCCCACGTGGAAGAGAGATTCTCTACATAAACATAAATATACACATCTATCTAGATAACTGCTGTCATGTCTGTATACTGTCTAGAAAGGCTGGCTGAACGCTGACTCTAAACTGCCTGATTTTGAAAATGTGCTTATTGTTTTCTTTTTAGGGATGGGTATGCTTGCCAGTGTCTATACAGATGATGAAGAGAGAGGCAACGCCATGGGGATTGCACTAGGAGGCCTTGCTATGGGAGTATTAGGTCAGTGAGATGGAAGCTCTGCCCACATCCCTCAGCCTACCCAAAGCACGTACTTGTGACCTAGGAAAGCAGCAGAAGCATCTTTGTTGAGTGTAATGTTGGTTTTTTTCCCACAGTAGCACATATACATTACATGTTTCAGGCAATAATCACTGAGATGTGTGGGATTTGTTATCATGGAGAGTAAAGAATATGTTTATCATCATGATCAATGAGCTTTGTCTTTAGGTATGGGGAGGGGTTAAATGGAGGCTTTTGATTACTGAGTGCCAAGAGCAGGATGCTCAAATGCTTGCAGGGGATGTTTATTCAGAGATGTGGCTTCACAACCGTGTTCTTTTTTCCTCCCTGGCAGTGGGCCCACCTTTTGGGAGTGTGATGTATGAGTTTGTGGGGAAGAGTTCTCCTTTCCTGGTGCTGGCAGCACTAGCTCTGTTGGATGGAGGTCAGTAAGTAAGAAAAGTCAGTATCACCAAGTAGCACATACCTTTCGTATCACCACCAGCTAACCCCCTTCTTGAACTGATGTTACAGTGTGGATTTCTTTTCACAGCTGTTCAGTTATTTGTTCTGCAGCCAGCCAGAGCACAAGCAGAAGTAAGTATTACACTTATTAAACACTCCAGGTAATGGACGGCACTTGGCCTTTCCTAATCCCAGGCTTTTGTTTCCTAGAGTCAGAAGGGGACACCGTTACTGACACTTCTGAAGGACCCATATATCATTATTGCAGCAGGTACCAGATCCTTTTTGCTTTTCCTTTAAACCAGCTGTTGGTGTTATATCTGGGATGCCTCAGGCTGAGCTGGTTTAACAATACTGTCATTTACTGGTTTCATTTACATAAAATTCAATCAACCGGTTGGTAATACAGGATGACTATACCAGTAGAAAGTTTGAAATGTAGGTTTCTTTCCAGCTGAGAGGATGTTCATGACTTGAGATTGTGTGCTAAGGCATTGAGATGTGGTCAGGAAACTTTCTATGAGGCAAGTGAGTAGGGCCAAGGCTTTTGGAGGGGTGGATTGCCAGCACATCACAGGCAGGTGTGAGGGAACAACACCCATCTTTGTTTCTGTTTGAAGAGGGAGTGAGTTTGGTCTCAAGAGTGTGGATTTTGTCTTGGAAAAGCTCTGGGTTGAATGGTGAATGGGGTTTGGTATTACATCTGTCATTTGTCTAATGAATCTTTCTGTCTCAAGGGAAGTTTGCCTTTTTGCATTGTGTTTGGTTGTGTGTTCATTCTGAAGTCTGCCCCTTCTTAATATTTGTAACAGAGCTGAAAAGAGATCCTAATGTTTAGTTTCATTCCCTAATCCTAACCTGTTTGTCTGAGAAAGCAGTTCTTCCAGGTGATTTTAAGGAATGACCATTACCCTACTCTCTGACTAGACACTTGGTCAAGCTGTGACTCAAGTTACACAAACACTTCTGCTTGAGATATTCTTGGAGCATTAAACTTTCACAGAATAAAAGTATTGATGGGAAAGGAGTAACTGAGACAGTACTTGTCATAAGAGATCAGACCTATCGTTCATCTGATTCAGTATCTTTTCTCTTACAGTGCATAAAGCAGGTTGCTGCTAAGTCAGGTCCATCTATCATATAAAGTAGATTTCTGGAGAGTAATGTAATTTCTGCCAAGGTCTAGTCTGTGATAGCATTGGGTTTTAAACCGCAAAATATGACCTGGGGACTGATTTCAAGGAGTATTTTGCCTGAAAAAGATAGCTGCTTATGCTAAACTAGTCTTGGCCAAGGAAGAGAAAAGGTTGTAAAGATCACAGATTCCACTATCTTGACCATGTCCAATGTCTGCTGAGAGCAGGGATGGACATTTTTCCCATCTTCTAACACGTTTGCATGGCATCCAGTTTCTGTGGCATTCAATTTCTGCAGCTATTCTCTTCTGTAAAGCTGTTTCAGCTGATGTTTCAGGACTCTGTAAAGCAGGTACAGCACTCAGGGACTCTGCCTTTCAAGACAGAGACTGCTCAGAGCTTTGACAATGTGGAGGATGTTGTCATTCTCTAGCCGTAGCATTTTCTCCCCGTGCTTTATTTCCCTTGCAGACCAAATCTGGTGTTTTTTTTCAGAGCTGACTGCCAAATACCAATTAGAAATTCAGACTTTTTTTTCTGGCCTACCAGGGCACAGGTGTCCAAATGCAGATTTCTTGATGCACCAGGGACACTCTTTAACTGTTAATTGCTTCAACTGGGAAGTTGTTGCTTCTTACAGCGAAAAAGGTTTGAATGTTTCATTTGCTTTCACTTACTCCAAAAGAAGATTGGTATTTTCCTTGCTCTGCTTTCTACAGTGGGAACTTCTGGGTCTCATACTAGCCGGGAAGGGTGGGCGCAGTTGGTTTGGATGGCAGAGCTGGCTCAATACTCAGAGACCTTGAGGCAATCAGTGAAAGCATTGTGCTGCATTTCTCCATATCCAAGTCAGGACAATGTCTTCTGCTTCACAAGGATGCTGTGAATGTAAATGTCCCAACCCTGTGCTGTGTATGATGTTCAGATACAATGATTAGAAAGGGGAAAGAAAAAAGTACCATTAGGCTTGCACTGCTCAGGGAGATTAGAGATTTTGAATAGCTTTTAAGGCAGTTAACTACCTCATTAACAAAATGTCTGCATCTTTAGTGGGCTGACTTGTTAACCACAAGTAAAACCCAGGGACATTTTAGGCATGCTGCACACGGCATAGCAGTTTAAGTGGCTTTTTGCATTCTGGATTTAGGTACGCTAATTTCATGGCATAAACTCCAATCCCATCTCCTGAGCATGAGTCACTTGAGTCATAATTGTTTGTATTCTCAAAGTACAAGCACTTTCTGACCAATATGGTTTATCTCTAGCACAATATGACTCTTTAATACAAAGTGTCTTGCACTCAAGCATGGAGTTGCAGTCTCCTTCCTGAAAGCAAAGCTTTTTACCTCGATAAACACACATTGCCTGTGAGTTAATAGCATTGACTGTCACAACAGGAGGCCAGTGCTCTCATTCACTTGCTGTATGTCACAGTTCTTACAGCCAGTTCTGCTGCCTACTCACCTTCAGTGCCAGCAATAGCTTTTGCTGTGGCCATTCCTGAGTCATGGTGGGGAGGTCACAAAGACGTGGGTGTCAGAGGAATGGGACTGCATGATAGGGCAAACTCACATGAAAAAACTCGGCAGGAGAGGGAGGCACAGTCTGTATTTGTTCACATTCCCTATGTGGCTTGTGTCAGAGGTGATGCTTCAGTCAGTGATATCAGTACTCACTGATCCAAGCAAAAGAAACATTAGTGATGTTTTTTGTCACTGGTGGTAGGAGCACAGTGAATGAAGTCCGTGGCATTCTCACTGACAGGGATTAAAGAAACTTCAGGTACTATCAAGAGACAAAATTGCATGGACAGACCAGGTGGTTTAAATTATGAGATTTAGAACCCAGAGTTGAGACAGATGTCATCCTGCGCATGTGAGTTCCTGACAACATCTTTTCACTGGGTACCTGCTTCTTCACAACAAACTAGCAGATTCACAACCACATTGCCACATCTGTGGCATCCTGCCAGAAGCCGAGTGGGTTTGCAGCTACAGAGATGAGATCCAGATGGAAGGCTTGGAATTTCACACCTCCTGGGCAATGCAGGATATTTAATCTAATTTAAAGACAAAACAGTGTAGGATTTGTGCCTCTGAGATATGGCACCCTGAAGAGAGGTGCAAGACCCACAAAAAAGGTATTTTCTCTTCTGTTGGGGAAGCATTGGTAAGGCAGTACAGCCTTTATCGGACTTGAGTTTGTACAGTAGCAGCTCAATCTCTCACTTTTGGGGCATATCATCAAGATCTGAAGTACCTTTGTAATCATGTAGCCGACTACTTTGCTAAGCTCTTTGGTGATGCTTCCTGACCTAATGAGAAATTGATGACACATAGACGTTCATGCATAGTTGTTTCTCATTTCTCTGTGAAGTTTAAGAGTGGAATAAAACCTTTTCTGTTTAAGCCGTCTCTGTTAGAATGGCCCTGCACTTTGTGTGGCCTGGAATGCTTTTCTAGCATCAAGGAAGCCTCTCAAGTGTGGCAGATTTTGGCTTAGGACAGGACAGCCCCAAGGTTAATGCAGGCTCCTTACAGACTATGCTAGTGGGAGCTTGCAGCAGAGTGGAAAGGTTAGTTTTAGATCTAACCTTTCATCTGTGGGCTAAAGCAGTGCTGAACTGTTGCTCCCTGCCCTGGAAGGGAGTGAGCCAGCTAGCCTGGAAGTTCATTTTAGGAATCGTGGATACACAGTCTAATATACTCTGACAGGTCTGAGCAAAGAATGACATCAGTGCTCATTTTGTTTTCAGCTGGATGAGGAGGATCTTGTTCCAGGAGAAATATTTCTCTGATCTAGCACAAATTAAATTTGAAAGAAAAGTAAAATTGTGATGGTAAATGACTCTTAAGAGCCTAGAGTATTTTCTTATTTTCCTAAATTTCAGAGATAATAGATACTGGGAAGAAAAGTGGGAACACAAGTTTGAAGTTGTCACTCCTAGTGACTTCCAAACTCCCTCGAAAGGCATTTTGCAAGGGATGAGCAGAGAGATGTGTCCCATTGCCCTGCATTAGGCTTTGACCGCTTCATGTTCTTTTCAGGAAGTGGGAAAGGATCTCAAATCCAAAGAAATACAATGGGGTTTAATAAGCCCTGTGCTAGAGCTGAAGTGCACAACTGAGGATAGACAAAGTTAACACAAAGCCGCTGGAGTCTGGATCTGCGGGTGGTGGCACAGGGCAAAGCTGAGCTGGAGGGCAAGACTGAATCAGCACTTCCACTGCTTGTTATCCTTTGTGTCTGGGTGACCAAAGGTCCACAAATTCAAAGGAGATTTGGAAGCATTTGAAATTCATAAGACCAGGCAGGCTCAGCCAGAGCCACACTTCACTCCATGGACTTAGTGGCTGCTAGCTATGGGATCTCTACATAGAGTTCCCTTTTGTAGAGGACAGACATCTCCTGGCTTGTCTCATGGTATTTTTAGGATCGAGACCCTCACCATCTCACCATAGCCATTCTCAGATGGCCGAGGCATAGGGTCAGAGCCTGTGCCTCTTACAAAACAAGGCTCCGTTTTTGCCCCAGGAGACTAGATAAAGACCAAAAGACTGTAGTTTTAGCTAATCATTTGTAAAATAGTCAGACCTCATGAACTTTCCAAATGTCATCAAGCTCACTGCAGACTTTCATGTTATGAAAACAGCTTAACCTTTATTGTAGAATTTCTAGGAGAATGGAAATACAGAGAAAGTTAGTCTTCAGTGATTTTCCATTGTTCTGTTTAATATTAATCAACACTTGATGGAGGACAAACAGGACTGTAAAAATGCAATGTTTTTTGGGAAAAAAAAAAGCATCTATTATGGGTATGGCTTTTTGTTCACTTTTCTTTCTCCTCTTTCTTTTTCTCTAAGGATCAATCTGCTTTGCAAACATGGCAATTGCTATGCTTGAACCAGCACTACCCATCTGGATGATGGAGACCATGTGTTCCAAAAAGTGGCAACTTGGTAAAGTACAGTATATTATTTTGTCTAATGATTGTCTCATTTCTGGTCCTGTTCATGAAGGTCTCCTTACCTGTTTCAGGATATGCTTTCTTTTGGGGTTGTCTTTAAATTGTCAGTGTTATACCTGCACAACTGCAAACATCAGCTTGTAAGGAAAATAGGCAGTGTATTGATGCCATTTTAATATGAGGCTGCAGTTAAGAGGCAATGCTCACTTTGCAAGGAGAAACAGATACAGGCAACCTCAGCCATGGGCTTGTCCTGGTTTCTCTGGTAGCAAGTGCTGGCTGCTCATTGCAGCTATCTGTTGAGCCATGGAGCCAGCCCAGCAGGGAAAAAAATTATTCCACTGGTGTTTCTCTCAGTGGGATCCATCCTCAGTTCCTAGTTTGTATTGCCAGCAGCAGGCAACCATGGAAATCTGCAGCAGGGGCACTATGTTTGGTGCAGAGCATGCTCATGCCAACACATACTCTTTCCAAGGCTTCTCCAGATAATGTCTGGAAGAAGGATGGACTTTACTTAAAATGTGGCCACCAAGGGCCTGAGGTGCCCTTTCCTTTGGATTTGGTAGATCTGACACCCTTTCAGTGGTTACTTAGTCATCTCATTCAACAGAAAGTAATGGGAGAGTCCCAACTTTGACCAACTTATAACCAGTAACAGGGACACAGGCTTGGGAAAACAGTGCCTACAGGCAAACTTGAGAATTTGTCCCCATGTATCAAGTTAGATTAAAGTTGGGGCAGTTAGTTTCTCTTTGACTTGAACAGGAGGAGAAAGTCTGGGTTTTTTTTTCTGGACAGGACAAGGGATAATGGGCACAAACTGGAACCTAAGAAGTTTCACTGGAACATGAGAACAAACTTCTTTACTGCTGCGCAGAGAATTTGTAGTCTTCTTCTCTGGAGGTTTCCAAATGGGCCTGGACGCTTTCCTGTATGATCTGATGAAGCTGAACCTGCTTTAGCAGGGGGTTGAGTTGGATGATTTCAGGATGTCCCTCCCAATCCCTGTCATTCTGGGATTCTGTGGACTTCCACTGAGCATCAAACTGTGTGGGAGAGGTCAATGTGAATAGTCTTGAGCGAGGGATGTCTGCCTCTGTGTGCCACAGCACCTCTTGCTGATCCTCCCTCTCCATCTGCCTGCTCTTTTCCATTTTAACAGTCTGTAGGAAAGAGTTATGGTTACAAACATAACATGTATCTATTTGATAAAGTGAATGAAGTGTTCTGTTCATAACTAATATCCCTGGTCTATATTAATGTAGGTGTCCCTACACCATATAGAGAACACAAGCCTCATTTCTGATTAATGCAGCTCAGATCTAGGGTGGCCATAGGCAGCAGTCCTTAATGTGCTGCTAAACTGCTGAACACCGTGGTGACTGCTACCTTGTTACACAGCAATATCCACACAAATGTCTGTGGTTCAAACCACACTAAGCAAAAGAAAGATTGCTTATCTAACTCCCTCATGTTACTGTTTCACATTGCTAACGCAATGGAAATGAGATTTACAAACCTCTTAGTGGAACAGAGGTTTCTAGAAGGAAAATACCCATTTAAAATTCAGACTAATTTTGCCCCTTAATGATTTAAGTAATTGATTCCATTACACTTTGTCTGATTTGACAGCATTAATGAAAGTTTTTAAGCCTCTTAAATGATACCTTGAACCGCAGGGTTTTAAGCAAATGGTTATCTAACCCAATTTGGACATCCAGCTCTTTGAAGCATGATCTGAAGAAGGTATAAAACCCCCATCACTTGATCAATTAACCTTACTCTGCATAAAGCTTATTTAGAAAATGACAGCTCTGCTTCAGTATCCCACAACTTACACACCAACCTGCAAGTCTTATTGAGCAAGCCTCTGTCAGGGTCTGCTCTATGTGTCCATTTGGTATAAAAAAGATAGCTCCAAGCAGGACAGAAGTCACTGTGGTTGCACAGGTGAAAGCGTTTCTCTGCAGTATGGCCATTGTAACCCACATGGATTTTAATCACAGGATATTGCTGTGCTAAAAAATCACTCCTCCTTTTTTTTTATTATTCTTCTTCTGAGTATCAGAAAGATATGAAGATGGATAGGCAGGAAATGAGAAAACCTGTGTTGCCTTGGTGAAAGATGAGCAGCATATACACTCAACAGCGAGGGTTTGCTTGCGTACCACAATGTCAAGGCTGCTTTCTAAATCTGAACTGCCTGATTTAACAGTGGCCGAGTGGAAGGCTTGTTGTGGCATGTGCTAATATGTCTGACTTCTCCCCAGTTTTGTCAGGTTTATTTTCATTAAGAAGATGCAAAATTTACCAGGAAGAACAGAAAAATAGCATGTCTTACTTCTCCCAAGACATGTGAACTGTTCAATGCCATTGCGCAAGGCTGCAACATTAAGCACAGCTGCCCCATTCCTTTGCCTCTCAGATATTTCTCTTACACTGTCTTCTCAAAAGCACCCTCTGCCCTCACCCTGGTGCTCTCCAGGCAGACAAGACAATGGCACACCATGGTCTCTGTTAGCATTTCTTCCTTTGATATGTCCCCTTGGGCTGGGTCCTGCCTTGACACTTCTATATAGGGAGAAGATAAGTCCTCAAGTATAGATTCTAATTAGCTTTTAAACCAGAGATATTTCTGACCACCGCGCAGCCAGCATCTACTCCAGCAACAGCCACTGCTGTGGAAACATCAAGACTAGAAAAAAATTGCTGGTCCCAATAGTATGTCTTTGTGAGTGGATGTGGGGAAGATGGGAGGGTCTGGGTATCTTCCCAGCCAGGGACAGAGGGAATTTACTTGGGTACTCTCATCTGCAAGGTAATAAGTTTTTAAAATTTAAACCAATAACAGGTTATTTTTTTTAATAGTCAATATGTTTCCAGTCAATTTAAAACCATGATTTTAAACTTTCCTCACATTTACTTTACCTTACCTTACTTGGCTTTGGCTGCTGCTTGACCAAGGATCATGATCTCAACACGATGCCTCACAGCATTCCCAGGCTTTGGAGAGTGACTGTGACTCGCAAATCCACTGCAGTAGTCCTGCTGTCCTCTCCTCCAGGGAGGGATTAGTCCCCCGTGACCATCCTGGGCTTGCTGCATGTGTTGAGCATATGTTCCATAAGCCATGCAACCATGAAAGAGTTGCTTCCCTTGACCTATCCCAAAGCTTATTGTAGTTAGATGCAAACTTTTTGCTCTTTGTTGTTCCTTCCCCTCTCCCATAGCAGTTCTTGTAGCTGATGCTGAAAAGCTCTTTTCAAAGGCATCACATCTCTCCCACATTTCATAGATGATGCCCTTAGATTGCATGAGAAGGCTGCAACAAACCGGATATTTGATTTCTTTGAGGGGAGGGAATTATGCACAAAGAGTCTATTAGATGTGTTGAAATCAAAACTGCAGTGTCTGGAATTTATTAGTTCCTTCTAAAACTTCACTAAAATCTTTGCTGATAAGACATCTCATTTGTATTTTTCAGGAGTTGCTTTTCTTCCAGCGAGTATCTCTTATCTTATTGGGACTAATCTTTTTGGGATACTTGCTCACAAAATGGGAAGGTATGCTTCATTTAAAAATACTAATAATCTTCCAATCTGCTCATGTACCATTTCCAGTGTTTGCCAGCACAGTTTATTGAATGATGGCAAATATTAAAGCTTGTTCTACAGTAGCAGAGTCGCTTTTTGGAACACGTTGTTACTTTGGTTGTGTAACTCAGCCCTTCAGAGAGGACTTTGAAATGTTCAAGATCAGCTCCACCATCTCAGTATCCCCATCTCTGAGTGATGTTTCTTCTTTGCTAGGTGGCTTTGTGCTTTAATCGGGATGCTGATCGTGGGAATAAGCATTTTATGCGTAAGTAGAAGATCATGCGATTTCCAAACCATACGGATGTTTGTGTGTTCATCTTCAAATGAACTGGGAAATCTTGCCCCCTGAGATTTTGCTGCAGTTTCTGCTTTACAATACTGTATTAAACAGTGTGGAGTTAATAGGTTCCAGATTGGAGTTTTGAGTGCTTTCAAAATTCAGTGTTTCAATAATTTTGAAGGAAGGCTGGCTCTGAAAAGAGGAAATCAATCTTTGTTTTTTTCCTCTGAGCTGTCACTCAGCAGCTTATTCTTGCTCCTAATAGTAAATGTGTCAGTGGTTTAGTGGTACCGTTGTGTGAAACAGTAGCCCAGATTAAGGATTTGTCTCTTAACTTCCACATCTGTACCAGGCTTGCCATAACTACTGTGAGAATGCATCTTGGAAAGAGAAAAGTAACTTCCATTAGCACGTTAGTGTAACTTACTTAACTGCCTGAAATTTCCTTTATAGGTACCATTTGCTAAAAACATTTATGGCCTCATAGCACCAAATTTTGGAGTTGGATTTGCCATTGGTAAGACAAATTAACAGTGATTTCTTACAGTTTGCTGGTTATGTAAAAATGATTTTAAATGAAGTTACATGGAAAATTAGTCTTGGTGCTCTTCTGATCTGACAGTAGCGAAGCCTGAGCTGTGGCCCAAATTGGTTGGTAGAGCAAGGAGAACTAAGGCTTAAGCAGTTTGAACCAGGCTGCTGTTAGAAAAGCTGGATTCTGAAGTCTGTCCAGAATTGCTCCATCGACCTAAAAAGATCATTCAAACTGCCCATGAATTTGTGCCTTGTGTTCAGAAATAAAGCCATGCACCACCCAGGAGCCACAGTCTTTCCTGTTGTGGGGAAAAAAAGTAAATGGACATTTTTTTTCATATTAAAAAACCCCAACACGAGTCTTAATAACTATTTGCCCATCAAATAATAGGAATTCCAAAGCCCACGTGCATGTATTCTTCTTCAGGTACTATGTGTGACCTTTGCTTGTGCTGGACCACACAGCCAAGCTAGAGTGAGTGGCTTGGTTTTCAACAGGTGGCTGGTCAGCAAATGCTCTGGGATATCCTCATGCACAAGGGATGTGTGGTTAGGAAAGAAGTTACAGGCACAACTACACATTCCCAGTAGCCCAGCAGTTTTGTCAGCTGTTCTGTGCAACTAAAGTTTGGTTCAGATGTCATGTTGAAACCACTGTCAGTTTTCATTGACTGGAAGCTAATGCAGCCTTTGCATCCTGTTTTAGCACATAGTTGGCCAAGATTTTAACAGGAAAAAAAAACCAACCAAAGTGCAGTATTATCCTAAGCCATGTTTCCCTCCATCTCTCCCAGGCATGGTGGACTCCTCCATGATGCCAATTATGGGCTACCTCGTAGATCTGCGTCATGTGTCTGTCTACGGCAGCGTGTACGCAATAGCTGATGTTGCCTTTTGCATGGGCTTTGCCATCGGTAAGTTCAGCCTTTTCCTGCCTATAATGCACAGTTTAGAGAACAGGACACGATGCCAGGTGTCAGTCCCAGTGGTATCCACAGGCTTTATGAGTAGAGGGATCTTGTATTCTACAAGAAATGGAAGCAGAGGGAATTGTGTTCAGCATCTGTTCCTCTCCTCTGTGGTGATGCTGTGCTCAGCTTCATTAGCTGTAAGAGGCTTGAAGGTGTCAGGCACAGAGTACAAATAAGATATCCTCCAGGAAAGTGGCCTGGGACCATTCAGAACTAACACCACAGCTGTGGTCCTGATACTTCCCTCCACAGACTAACTCCCCACTGAACTCCTGCCTCCTTGAGTGCATGATTGAGATGCCCCTTGGAGGATCTCTAATTTCTGCAATGAATGGGGAGTATGGAGCCAGGAAAGGTTTATGTTATAATTACAAACATGTCTTTACGTCCCTCAAATCAATTTGCAAAGCAGGAGTTTTGGATATAAAATTACCTTTGTTTGAAGTGACTGCTGCAAACTTTGCATCTTACACCAGGTCCATCTGCTGGTGGGGCCATTGCAAAGGCCATTGGGTTTCCATGGCTCATGACCATTATTGGGATTGTGGATATCCTCTTTGCTCCCTTGTGCTTCTTCCTTCGAAGTCCACCTGCCAAAGAGGAGAAAATGGTAAGTGTAACCTGGTTGTGTATTTTTTTGTTTTCCATTGAAACAAATGGTAACTTATTTCTGCAACTTTACCTCTAACTTCCCCAAAATGGGACCAGAACAGTTCATTTCTCCCTCATGCATCATCTTTGCAATGAACTCTCCCTGTTTTTTATGTCTAAGATGTATAAGGAAAAGCTTTTTCTTAGTTACAAGTAACTGAAGTCAAGATTGACTTGTGCTGTAGTAGCTCAAGTTAAGAGTATAATGTAGTAGCTGGTTGTTTATTCAGGTGCAAAGAAAGTGTCGTTTTGCATGGCCCTGGTCTCACTGCAGCAGCACATCTCTGCAAGGTTAGGACAGAACCTGCTGCATGTGCTGCTCATGCTTTGTATTGGCATGAGCAGAACAGGTGGTGGAGAAATGAATCTTGCTGAAATAGTGGTGTACGTGAGGCCAAAGACCTTTCATTTTGCACATATTTGGACTGCAGAATGCCAGAGATTCCAGTTAATCCCTTGTCATGACCTTTGCAGGCTGCACGGATTTCTGTTATTTTTTTGTTACTTTGCCTAAGACTGAGGAACAGAAAGACAGATAAAAAAACTGCTGTTGTTTGCCAGAGTTATGAAGTTTATCATGTGTGTGCCTGGGCACTGTCAGGGTTTCACTTGTAACAAGGTAATCACTGGAGGGACAGGATCTCTCCCCATGGCTTGGGCACCTCTGAAGTATCTGCCCCCCAACAGACATCTAAATGCAAAGCAACTCCTATTCCCACAGGGGCTTGTGGCAACGAACTTCTGTGCCATTTCTTTTTGGTTTCAAAGAGTGAGAAGGAGAGTCCTTACTTTGTGTACCTCATTAGAAACTCAACTAATGTTTAGAATCAGTTTGGTAAGAAAAGACTTAAGTTCATCATGTGCAACCTCTAACCCCACACCCATGTCCCTCAGCTCCACAGCTCTGCATTATCCCCAGGGATGGGGACTCCTTCACCCCCCTGGGCAGCCTGGGACAGGGGCTGACAACCCTCTCAGGAAAAAAGTTCTGCCTAACATTCACTCTAAACCTCCTATGGTGCAACTTGAGGCCATTTTCTCTTATTACTTGCTACTTGGGGAAGAAGATCAACCCCCACCTCGCTACGACCTCCTGTCAGGTAGTTGTAGAGAGTGCTCATGTCTTCCCCTCAGCCTCCTCTTCTCCAGGCTGAACACTCCCAGGTCCCTCAGCCATTCCCCATCAGACTGTGATCCAGACCCTTTCCCAGCCTGTCTCTGGACACATTTGATCACATTCAACATGAAATATGCTATACAACTGCTCTGAGTTCAGATTTTGGATTGTACTAGGTAGAACTCATACCGAAGAATATTGTAGCTGGAATACATAATACTATAACACATAATATTTGGGCTGGAATACTGGTTCAAGTAAGCTAACAGAAATTTGCTAGTAATGTCTTTGGGGCCAAGATACCACCTCACACAGCCCTATGGACTTGATTGATACACACTGAAAGCAGCCTGGGTTCTACTTTTCAGAGAGGAGAGGTGAATCCCTGCACGGTTGATACAGTCAGATGACTATGTGGGAGACTTGGCCCCAGACCTCAGCTGGATGCTAAGCAGAAATGCTAATACTCACCTTTTGTTTTCCTTTAGGCAATACTCATGGATCACAACTGTCCTGTGAAAACAAAAATGTATACTCAGAACAACATCCAATCCTACCCCATAGGTGATGAAGAAGAAGAATACGAAAGTGATGAATAACATGACAAGCCATATCACATGTTTTGGTGTACAAAATGCAGTCTTTCCTGTGAAACATCTCATCCAGAAATAGGTTTTAGTTGTCTTGTACATTTAATAGTGAAATGGTCAGAAAAACACCAAAGGTATATATTGTTCCTCACCCATGGTTATAAAGCAGACTGCTAACTGCCTTATAAGGAGGGAAAAGCTTTTATAGAGATTTGTATAGTGGTAATCTTTATTTTGTGTATTTAATGTTATTGAATATTATACTATTTTTTATTAAATGTGCAGCATAAATCTGTATAAATATGTGAATTTTAACTTTGTTTTTCAAGTCAACTCACTGACATATGAAAAATTTTCTATTTTGAAGCCAAGAGCCTTGGGTCTTATCTAATTGGAAGGAGAAAAAAAACCAAAAAGCAAAGCTCCAAGAAAACCTATCCCATTTGCATCTTTTTAAATTATGCCCTGATCAGTACCCTGAGAGAAGGTGAAGGCTGGAATTCACAGTGTGGACATCACTGTTACTTTTTTTTTTTACCATCTTATGTTATATATTAGTAAAATTAAAGACACTGCTTCTTTGCCAATTAAAACTCACGGTTTGTTGGAGGAAACTATTTTAAACAGACTAGTGTACTGCTGTTAGCAAGTACCATTTAATGAAGTGTTAATTAGTTAAGCAGTTGTGCAATATGAAGCCCCAAAACACACACCACCAAGCAAAGAAGTAGTTACCAATGTTCACTGTTCCTTTCTCAAAGGAAACATAAGAACAGCATAAAGATAGTTCTAGTATTTCTATCTTTCTATCTTTTAACACTTCTCAACTTTGTTTTAGATGCATATTAAGTAGCTGGTTAAAAGCTGCAGTATCACAGTAGTTAGTCTTGGCATGTACTGAAAGTAAGCTGAGGAGCAGTTCAGACAAAAACCTCTTTTACATGCAGCTGCACATACATCTAGAAATTTAATATATATTCATTTTTAAAAAATGAGTTAAAATATCAACTTTGTTAAAAATACAAGAAACAAAGAGACCTGATGGTTGCCAATATCTCTTCATGTTTGGGGACACAGCCTAATAGAGGTGTGAAGCACTGCATAAAGTAGTCCCTACCTGCACTGAGAAAAACCAGGCTTTGAAAGAAAGCATTTTGAAACAATGCCCATGTCCTTCTCACCCGTGGTGTATCTTTTCATTTGTAAAATTAAAATCTTTATGTGCCTTCTTTCATGTAATTGCAGATGCTTTATGTACTACAGCATAGATACTATGTTTACATATAGTTTTGTAAAGCGTATATATATACTATGGTCAGAAAACATGAAAGATATAGTGGATCAGACTTCACCTATTGCTTTGTCAATGATTATGCATCAAAATACAGTTATCTGAAAGAAATCCATGATCTATTGTAATAAAGTAAAAAGGCTTAAACAAAACAAAGACAGAATCCCCCTCATGATTTGTCTTGTACATTGTGTTTTGCTGTCTACTGCAGGGGGAAGAGGCCAACAAATATTTTGAGTCATGGGAAAGCACTCCTCATTTCTAGTCCCTTTGTAACTCAGGACAAACATAAATACGCATAACTTGTTTAAGTAACCAGGACAGTTTCCACAATCAGTCTGTCACGTGGCTGCTGACCTGGGATTTAACTTTTGGGAAATGGGTAAGGCAAAAAATCTGCAGCACCAGGGACACTCCTGTATGTTCTTTATATAAAGGTGAGGATTCTGAGAAAACATCATAGGAGGCTTAAATAGTGTGAAAGACCAAGTAATACATTCTATGGTTGACTTAAAAAAATCCACTTACAGTGGTATATTTTCAGCTTCATTCTTTTGAATATATAACAGGTGGAAATCCTTCCTTCAAAGTTGAGAAGTGTTTGAGACAGACACTAATAGAGCATAAACTAAGACTCTGTCATATCTTGAGTTCTTCTCTGCCACTGGAAAAGTAACAATTGTGCAGATCAATGATTATTTACATGAGGTCCAGATTTCAATGTTGTAGATTATGTGCATACTTGAACCTTTGCCCCAGGAGAAGTTATTTTACTTAGCTTCACTGAACTCCTTTGGTCAACATCAAATTGTTAATCCAATTAAATCTGAAACTAATAAACCAATGTTATAATTCTGAACTATCATACGACATGTTCATTTCTTTGCCAATAACAAATACATAGCTTAAATTCACAAGTAGAAAAGTAATGCAAACATAGCAACTTGTATCTCTTTTTAAAGAAGAGTACTTACTTCATGTCTGGGGTTTGTACTTCTGAGCACATCAAAATAAGAGTTCACGTTAACCTGCAACAAAAAATAAGAAGCCCTGAGGATAGATTAATTGGTCACAGTTCTCTTCTGCACAGTTCTCCTCTGCCAGGTTTCTACTGTGGCCTCAGGGACCAGCACCTTAGTAGACCCACAAAGCTCTGTCTGGCTCTTGAATCTAGAGAAAGATAGAATTAAGAGTCACAGAGACACACACATTTGGGCTCTCTACATCATCCTTCCCCCCTCAAACATAGATATTTACCTGTTGGAGGAATAAGTAATCAGACTCGTTTTGCTGACAGTCAGGAAGTAACTTCAGTCACAGCAAATACACAAAAACATCCCTGTTCTGTCCTGCAATAGTTTGCTTTCTTTTGTATTTTGTGTATTTTGATCTGTCTCAACCCAAGTGTGATAAAGTCACTTAATTCATTTTCTTTCCTTACCTCCAACCTCTGCTGTAACTGCGAACTTCCATACATCTTTTATTTCAAACGTGAGTGAAAAAAAACCAGGATAGAGAATTACAAGAAAAAAAAATGACTAGATCAAAATGAGCTAATAATGAGCAAGTATTTGTCATTATCCATTGACATTTTCTGAGGGACAGGACAAGTCAGAGGAATTTCTCTTGGATAATACTTTCCCCCTCACGTAACTCTGGCGGTAATCACTGTCACCAATACTGCCATTCAATCAGTATTTGTGCAGCGCCTGAGGGCCTGAGAAACAAATCCCACAAACATCCTTAGTATTTTAAAAGATTTTCTAGCCACACAAAGCAGCATTTTGAAAGAAATCAATGTCTGCTATTAAACTGTGTAGAATAAAAATAAATGCATACGCAAATAGAAACGATGCAACAAAGTCCAATTAATCCAGCAATTGGTAGTTTTACTTTATCTAAAAAGTGTGGTATTCTCCCAAAAAGCTTTCCTTTAAGTTGTGGCTTTAGATGATAAACTACTGCAACACAAATGCTGACAAATAAATATTAACACAATGCAAGGAAGTTGATAATTTAGCAAAACTATTTTATTAAAGCTTATTCTCATGATAAAATAATAGCCAACAAAATCATATTAGGCAGATCTTCTGCAAATGTGTGTAGCTGCCACCTATTCAGATATCAAGTCAAGATATTCTTGTTTTCTGTGGTACTCTTTATTTTCAGCTATGTACAGTCAAGCATGAAGCAAGGATTACATCAGGAATGTAGTATTACAATCTTCCCCTCAAGATTCCCCATTTGTCGTCATTAATGCCAGACAGGAATTTATGTTTTCCTTCTTATCACTAAAATACAACTACTTTGCCCTTTTCCCATTTGGCATATTTAAAAATATTGCACTACATTTAATTTCTCTCTTACAATCATCATAAGCAAGACTATATGAGGAAAACGATATCCAGCTTTTCTTACCCCCTGTGTTACCCAAGTCAATTTAAAACCACAAGTGTGTATTTGAAATCGGTATTTGCATTGTTTTCACAGCTCCTTCATGTGTACCAGGGTTTCAATGAAGTACTTGGATACATTTGAAAAGCTCTATTAGCAGTCGATAAGAGCAAAACACTGATGGAGATTGAAAGCAGATCACCACCAATGGTAAGCCACTGAGAAAAAGGAGTGGGGAAGTCTTAATACGCATCTCAAGCAAGTATAGGTTAAATAACTTTTAGTCAGTAAGGGAAGCTGATTGTGTGCGATTATTTGCTGAAGCTTCATTTCAGAAGTGTGTCACATGCCTGTTATAGCATGGATAGTGTTTTCCATACATCATCTATATATGCATCAACTGCCACTCACAAAAAAGTGCAAGTAGTTGCATGAGTGTTAAGTAACCATTTTGAATACAAGCAAGTTTTTCTGCCCATGAAAATCGTTGCTTTGCCCATCTCAAAATAAACTGAGAAGCAAATTTAAGAGGTACATCACAGACTGCCTGAAAATTTAAATGAAAACTTCAGTGTTACCAATCTTAGATTCAACTCCCTTTCCACAAAGGCATTTTTTCCCCTACTACCAGTGATACCGATACCAGTACCTAACAGTACCTAAAACAAAGATGATATTTCATACAGCATTTCTATACAGAGAAGATGAGACGAAGACACGGTTACAGGAAATAAGTAAGAACAATGGCCTCAGCCAGGTGATGCTAAGATCCACAGTGTACACGTAGCACAAGACCAGATAGTTCTGTTCAAAAGCTGCTGGCTGAAATTCTCTCTCATCTCTACTTGACTCACTTATTTTGACTCAAATAAAACATGTTATATACACTATAGGACAGTTTTCTGACAAAGGTGATCCTCCTGCTCAGACTGCCTCTGAGAGGCCAAGTGCAACTTAGCAGTGCGTGGGATATTTTTAGCTGTTCTGGAAAGTATTTTATACCTCAAGCTTTCTGAAATGATAAAGTCTGCAGTGGAATTTTGATTTTTGAATTGTTTAAACTATCTTCATAGAATGCAATGAAATATCCAACTCTTGTGAAGAA
This sequence comes from Urocolius indicus, assembly GCA_013401255.1. Lineage (NCBI taxonomy): Eukaryota > Metazoa > Chordata > Aves > Coliiformes > Coliidae > Urocolius > Urocolius indicus. The sequence continues at coordinate 127,434 of WBNH01004793.1, read as the reverse complement.
AAATTTCCTTTATCACGTTATCAGATAACACAACAACACTTAAACACAGAATTTTGTTCTGGAAGGCAAGCAGTTGCTTTTCTCAGAAATACTCCCAATTCAATTATGATGGGATACTGGTATGTACTTTGATATCTAGCATTATTCAATCAGGAGGTAATAGCCTAAATTTCTTAGGAGGATATTATTTTAGCTTAGCGTTACTATATTTCATGTGAACTACGAAGGAAAAATTCAATAACAAACCCACGGAAAAGAAACGATATGCAAAGTTAACTTAGTAAATATTCATCACAGACAAAATGTGAGACCTTTTGTTTGCTTTCACGATATGTTTGGCAAAAAAAATACACAACTACCTAAAAGATGTACAATAACAGTGATGAACATTTTAAAGCCTGGTCCCTCCAGTGACATCTGTGTCAGTCCTCAGCTTAGGCATGCAATAAGCTTATAACTTTTTCATCATACAATGGAAATGAAACATTTTGAAAATCCTGCCTGTTTCCTGTTGAAAACACCAGTTTAAAAAAAAAAAGGGGGAGAGTGGGGTGAGGAGGGAGTGGGCAAGAAATACATTAAGGACACCACACACATTAATGTGAAATGGTAAAGTTACTTAATTAGAAAAAAATAAAAATAAGTTATTAAAAAATAAATTTCCAATATAAACCCTAAAATGTAGTTTTGACCAGCCAGTTTAACAAAACGATGCTGCCATAGCTGGAGAAGAGCCATTATGATACTCTTACTCAGGCAAGTAACTGTGGAGAAGCAGGACATGTACATTATACCAGTGTTTCAATTGAAATCGTGTGTCTTTGTAATTAAGTGCAAAGTATCCTCTTAGTCCTTTCCCTCAAAGGCTAAATATGTAAATATCAGTCTATCGATTGAGGTGGATCAACTGAGTCTTCTGATATGATGTTGAATGTCGGAGCCTCCATCAGACTGACATCTTCATTATCCATTTCTTCTGCTAGACTGGGTTCCTCCGAATCTTTAGTCACTTTTTTAGACTGTCGCTCTAATGACATGTTCTCCAAAGACTCTATATCCTCAATGCCTGCTCTGTAGTGGATCATCAGCAGCGTAAGGGCCTGCAGTCTTTCACCTGACTTTGCCAGTGCAGCAGAAATCAAGGCTTTTTTCCTTGCATCCGTTGTCTCTTTTTCTTCTTTAACGAGCGAATTGTTGTTTTCCAGCTCTTGGTCTATCTCATTCTGCAGCTTATCCAACATAAACTCTAATTTCTGAAAACGCTCCTCAGTGGGTAAACTTCTGTAGAGATCACGTCCAATTTCTTTGACGGCAATGAAGACGCTGTCATCCAGACCACCTTCCTTTCGCACCAACTTTATCCCAGTACCCGCTGCACGCTTGGAAGGGCTGCTTGGCCCGCTGATTTCAGTATCGCTACTTTCGTTATCAGAAGTGTTTGGCGTGTGCTTTGGCGAAGGTTCTACCACCTCTGTTCCTTGCTCAGAAAGGCGGGCTTTGGGAACTTGCCGAAGGTTTAACAAACGGGTGCTCGTATTGATTATGTGTCTGGTCAAACCTGTCGTTCTGTTCACGGATTTAGATTCTGAGTCGACACGAGAGGATGCAGCTTGGGGAGCTTCCTGTCCTTCCGCTCTACAACTTCCCACAGTTCGATCAAGGCGCTTTTCAGCTCCTACACAAAAGGGCGTCTCGGTTAGACATTTTTCTTGACATTTTTTATGGCAAACATAAGCACAGAGCATGCACTGCGAAGCTGCTTTAGTCCACACTTTCTTTTTGCAGTAATCACACCAAGTTGGATTCTGAAACTGAGTATCTTGAAAGTTATGCCTGTTCTCCGTAAGAGCAACTTGTCCCAAGTAAGTATCCTCTTTTTGAAGTGCACGAGTTTCTTCTTCCAAGTGACATTCCCGTTCCTTCTCCAGGAGAAAGTTTGACTCATCTACTTCACCTTCTTTTAAATATTTGAAGTGTAAAGTTACATCACCGTAACAGAATTTCTCATTGAATCCCTTGTGGGTCGTCAAATTCCGCAACGCCGTTCTAGTGACCGCTGCTTTAGGTGTAGGAGCATCCAGCTTAAATGTTCTAATATATTCCATTGAGGATGTAGCTATACAATCTAAAGCAATTTCTTCAAGTTTTATGCTTGCATATCCTAAGCAGATAAAACCACCTGCTTTGAAAGGGTCTCTGCACCACAGTGCAACATTAAGGTACTTATGGTATCCTTCTACTTCAAATAGACAGGAGGATGTCCTTGTCCTTGGCCATCGGCCTTGCCGCATCTTGTAAGGAATTTCTGGCGATTCCCACGTTTGATGATCATCTCCACTATCTTTGGAACTACGAGCATTTTCTGAAAGTCCATCTTTTGATGTCTCTTGTTTTGGTGCTGTTATTACTTTTGGTACCATTGGGTCTTCTATTTGATCGTTATTCTTTCCTGCCTTCTCTGTACATTTGTCTCCGTTATTTGCTGGGGGAGGTGGCCTCTCTGGCTTTTCAGATACACCTCCAGGTTCCAACAGATTCTGAGCTTCACTAGTAGGTAAAATAAGTTTACTTTGTGGTCTAGGTGGCACAGGAGGCTTAGTACCAGATCCTTGTGATTGTTTACCCGATTGCTGTGATACATCTGAGCTCTCAGCAGTTTTGGGTGTTGTCACTTTAGCTCCATCTTTTTGTTGTTGTGTTTTGGATGTGGTCTGATAACCTCCTAAATGTAGTTTTCGATTCAGAATTGGAGATATAGTTCCAAGTGGTTTAGCAGCAAGTATTACCACTGAACGTTTGGGACTCGGAGTTGTTGGCAGATCTTCTTTTTGGTCAGGTGATTCACAAGCTAAGTCCTCGAATTCTGAATCAAAATCTCTGTTATCAACATCAGCTGATAAACTAGCTTGATCATCTTCTGGCTGTGTCAAGAAAGCAGTGTCTTCCAATTGTCCAAATCCATCCTGCAGTGCTGAGCCATGCTGATTATACCCAACAGGCCTTTCATAGAAGACTAAAACTCTGTCCCCAGCCTGTCTAATAAGCTTCAACACTTGGACAGTTGATGTGATTTTAACACCTATTAAAGAGAGACAAAAATCGTTACCATAATTAAAATGTAACAATTTAAATGGCAAAAAACAGTCAACAAACGTTTAGGTCTTTAATAGTGATAATGATACTGTTGCTCACTAACAGAGGAACTCAATTACAACAGAAGAGCTTAATTGAACTGTTAACAGATGGATCCTTTCAATTTTATTCATACAACCATATCACTTCAGGAGCTGGAAAAGGTACTAATGTAAATACTCCAGTTTGCTCTTGCAGGTCTATGATATAAAATGTTATGGTTTTCTTTGTAAACTAAGTGTAGTTTTTATATCCTCACTGGAAGAATCTAAGTAGAAAAGCTCACAGCATCACTATTAGAGCAGTGAAAATCTATTTACATTCAAATGTTTATTCAACTTTTGGCTTTTATCTAGCAAAGAGTAAAGAAATATGCAAGAAAACAAATCAAGAGAATGATAACCTTAAGTGACCATAAATGCAGAAAGGTTAGTTTTTATTATGAGTGTCAGGCATAACTGTAGTTGTTGAGAAAGGCAGTCTAGCTGAATTGCATGCAGACACGTCCTCCTAGTTTGCAAGGCGACACATTTTGAAAGCTGACATATTACTCACTGCCAATTGCTAGAAGTCTGTCTCCTCTCTGTAAATCAGCTGCTGCAGCAGGTGAGTTTGGAGTCACAGTTTCAATGACAACATGCCCTGCATCTTCTTCTTTCGACTGCACAAGGCGGAGTGTGAGCCCAACACTTTGCAGATTCCCTTTCACTAGTTCAGCCTAGAGAAAAGGAAGTTAAGAACATAAGTCAATTCAGTTGATTGCAAGGATCCATGGTTACCAAAGGTTGTTTGAATATTTATACAACAACTGGTATTATTTTAAAAATTACATTAAAATTACATCCATTGAATTCATTAAGCAGATAATCACAAAATAAATTAGCTGTCTGCCAATCCAGCTTCTACCTTTGGAGAAAGGTGGAACCAAACGCTACCAGTTCTGAAAAGGCAAATATGCCACCACTGGAGAACAGTCCAAGAATTTTCAGCAATATATACATAAATACTGTATGCGTGTACATATCTATTCAATAGTCTATATACAATTAATAACAATACTGAACTAATCTATGCAAATTACAAATCTGCAGGAAAGGCAACACATGGGTCATCTTCACAAAAAAGCTCCCATCCTAACAAAGCCACCACATCATCTCATCTTTTATTTTATAGGGAAGTTGTATTAAAAGGAGCACTGTACCATCAATCTAAGTATCACTTTGAATATCCCACGTTCGTGTTATAAAACCTGTTACTATGAGTAGCTCTTCAGTAGTCTGTGCAAAAAAGGTCTTTGGAGTGAGAAAACTGCTACATATTTACACATTGCTAAAGCATATTTAGAACTAATCTAAAATAAAAATAGCCCAAGAAGTTTCTTCAAAGACCAGTATCCCTTCCCTCATATTTATCTTGCAAGCTAAAGACAAGAAAATATTTAACTCAATAATCTCAAATACCTTATTTTTAAAAAGACTAATGTGCAATCTCTGTAGTAAGAGTTTCATCCCATGTTTGTGCACAGATCACTTATAATTTGGAAATTCATATTGAAGAATATATCTAGGTAGTGAGCAATTGTTACACATACCTTAGTGTCTGAGATCTTTGCAACTTTTTTTCTTAATCAAGACTGTCTTTAATGAATTTTAAAATATACTTGTTTTCCCCCCCCCCTAAAGCACATTCCTTCTGGACTGTTTTACATGACTGGCTACTATCCCTCCACCAATGTGTATTCTGTCTGTTTGAAAGAAGAACTCATAGTCTATGTTTCAGCTCCAAGGACAGAGATTTAATTTGTTTCTTTGATTCCCAAGAACAGAGAGACAGATATTGTTTGTAGAAAACCTCCACAGGAAATTTTCTATTTGGTTTCAATTTACTGAGTTTAGGTAGACAGTCTTCTCCATCCTTCTGCATTTACTTTGTTGCTGTTCAATTGTCGATATTTGAACTGTCTGGAGTTGATCCTCCCCTTTTGAGGATGTGTTCGTTTGCTTAGTTTTGTACAATGGCTTTCCACAGACAAAGTGGATTACTTCACTTCAATACGTGACTCTCTCCTTGCCTCTCTCCTGCACAGATTTCACTTCTCTCCTATAATTTTAATAGCACCACATCTTTTTTTTTATTTTTTTTGTTAATTGTCCTTCATTCTGCTTAGAAATAAAAGTGATACAGTTGTTTGCTTAAGAAAAGCTTTGACTTTGAAGACACAGACTTGCATTAACTTTACGCTTTGGGACTAATTTTCTGCATTTTCCACAGTCACTTAAAAATAGTATTTTCTCTCAATTTTTTTTTTTTTAATGTCTACTGTGACTACTCAGTAATGTACAAAAGAATAAGAAGACCAAATATAAGCTTAATTACAGTTCCATGAATCGAGATTCATGTTGTGTGTGCTGTGTGGAAACAACATGAACAATTACTTTAATTTCAAACACCACCAGCTTGAATACTTTAACTGTCAAAATGACAAATGACATGAATTTGTTGTGGCAGCACACAAACCTTCAAGATCAGAAAGTAAGCTGGCACTCAAGGATCGTTGATAAACATGAATATTATAAAGGACTGAAAAGCAAACGATAACCATTTTTCACCATCATTTTTGTTAGCTCACTGAAGTATAAAGCTCTTTAAAGAATTTCAGGAAAGAAACTCGTGCTTAAACAGAATGGTGGAGGAAAAAAACAAACCAGGATGATTTTACTCTTAATGCTAAGTTATTCTGGCCATTTAATTACAAACCTGTAAGGATGCAGCTATTGTGACGACACACAGCTTCTTCTGAAATCTAGCATTAAATCTGGATCTTTACTCAAAACCAGAGTAAATTATTAAGACGTTTTAAAGTTCTGCCTCGTTCAAGACAGCCAGCCTGCTAGCTTTACATCACTGCAGAAGAAGCGTTACTGTATTTGTTTGCAATCCATCTAATTTGTGCAATCTATCTTTGAGCAGTCCAGGAAAACATCCAAGTACCAGAGGAAGCTGGCCAGTGTAACACTTCTACAGGGGTTACTGCCTGTAAATCTACTTTCTCTTACAGCCAGATATTTTCTCATCCATTCAAAAAATGGCACAAAGAAGTGGTAAGATTTCTGAAGACTCGTTCTTCAGAAAGCAACAAACCTTATTTGAAAGAGAATGTCAGTGGGAAAACACGAGCTAGCACTGCAACACCTAGCATTTTGAAGAATGGCTGCAATGACCTCTAACCACTGTTAGTACTTGCAGTCATGGCAAACTGTGATAAGGAAATATGGGGAAAGGGCACAATAAGACAGTAAAAAGGAAAAAGATGTTGCTGAAAGCTTTCTTATGGAGTTTGTCAGTACAGACCCTCATCCTCTTCAGCTTCATTTGAGTCCAAGGACTTCTTTGAGTAGATCTCAAAAGTAAATGACTTAACAGTGAAAATATTCTCTACTGCAAAACCTCCGAGGTGACTCCCAGCATTTCATCCTTCCCTCTTCCCCTGGGGGGACCACATAAAAGAAACGAGAAAGAGCTGGGACCAAAGTCACTTAGGTATCTCTGAACATTTGGCTCCCATGCAGGGACACTGACCGCAGACTACAAGGCATATGACTCACTGATGGCAAGGAGACTTCCAACAGCCTCACTGTATCTGATGGAAAGCTGTTCTTGGAAGGAGAGAGCCTTTGAACATAACAAGCAAAGTTCATCTCATCTTTTTATTAACTTTGGCACACTCACAAGCTTTCTCATGAAGTAAACATGTTCAATTGATCAACCCAAACCAGATGAATAATTTCCTTGATTCTTCTTTCTGGCAACTCCATGTTTCATCAAGTAATACAGTAATATCTCAGGCTAGCTGCAGTGCAGCTAAAATGTTTCAAGCTCTCAAGCACCCCTTACCCCAACAATTACACTCACAAACCCAAGCATCTTCATAAACCCAGCATGGCCACCTTTCTGCTTCTCTCGCAAATTAAAACTTGTAATAAATGTGAAGAGCCAAAACACCTACTGCAACAGGAAACATCAGAAGGACAAAAAACAGCTAAATAACACAGAGATTAGAAATAAAATTGCTGATAATTAAAAGATATTTGTTAAATAAGTTTACTGCAAGGAAGAAATAGTAACAGTTGTGCTTAGGAGAAAGGAAAATGTTAACCAGCTAGCTATGTCCTATTTAAGTAATTTGACCTAATTAATAGCTCTGTTTTACTGCAAATCTTAGTAGTTACTTAGATAAGGAGTAATATAAAGCAGATACTACTTGTTTATTAGTGACAAGCATACCTTCAGATAAGTTCTATGGAAAGAATTTGGAAAAGTACATTTTTTTTAAAGAAGTTAGCAAACCCGGGAATATTTATTAAATTCTTGTTGAGATTAAGATGCAACAGAACAGGAATGACTATCTTAGGGAAAAATGAGACAAAGATTTCATTTCCTTGGTGTTTTATTATCCAAGGATAAAGAACAAAACAAGAAGAGGACACAAGATGTGTATTCACTTCAAAATTAATACAACATTTTGATGTAGGGCTGTGAAAGCCTGACTTTCACAGGAAAAAGTCTATAAGCATTGATTTCACAGTACAGGCAATAGTTCATTTATATGCATCAGAGTATGAGCCAGCGCAGAGTGTAACCCCACCACTACTTTTCAGTTCAAATCGAAAACATGCTCCAGGAAATACAATGCAGCAGAAAACTCTGTCTCGTAGCCTTTCCCTACTTCAGCCTTGTTGTTCTCCAAGCCTAGCAGATGTTGGATGTCAGTGAAAATCAATTTTTCCAGCCTTTAACATACTGATGCTGAACTCCACAGCTACACAACGATCATTACAGAAGTTTATAGCTTTCTAATACCATTTAAATGGCCAAATATTTACAAGAGTATCAATACAGAATGCAGCTTTAATCTTCAAGTGCTTCATTATCAGTCTGAAAGAATTTGCGAATGCAAAGGGATGATAAGTAAAAACCTCTCTTATAGGCAATAGACAAATGTGATGCCATCTCACCTAACATGTGCTTCCAAATCTGAACTTACAGTATCAGGTTATTTTTGAGTACAGGGGTAAGAATGTTGTTAGTCATACTTCAGTCTTGTAACTACGACATAATCTAACATTAGATAAAGCACTTTCATTCAGAATTTCTCAGACATAATAAGTAATGTCCCTGAATAGATAAGGAGATTACAACATCTAGAAAAGTATGCATGACTACCCCTTACTACTAGTGTAACATCACTTAGCTGAACTTTAAAACTTATTAGATAGACACAAAAATAGGCACAAAATTAAGCTTCAGATTAATTAGAGCATAAAACTTGTCGTTTTAATCCAAATTACTTGTTTCCAGGAACTAAAAAGGAAATTGTTTTTCTGAAAACCTAAATATACTCCCTAACCAATATTCCATATTTGTTTAACTATTTGTAAGCATCACCATAATAAAGCTTTATTGGAGTTTAGCAAGCATGTCATTCTTTTGACTAAATGCTTGATCACTCAAGCACATACAAGAAATCTTACTTTATGGACTCTACATCAACTAAGGAAGAAAATTTTAACAAACATTTCTTATTCCTTTCAAGTGGTATGTAATATGCTGTGTGTATCACAAACTGACAGCATGCCAGTACTGCACTGTTGATAAAAACCCGATAGTATCTACTACAGTGGATCTGGCGTATTCATCCAAGGTATAGTCTAATGTTTTGGGGAAAAAGGAAGAGATAATGTCTATGAACGTGCCTGCAAAGTATTACATTCTCCTAGATAACCGTGTATAATGAGAGGAAAGGAAGGAATATTTCATGTCAAAACCCCTTAAACATTAAAGTACAAAACTAGGAAGTGGTTCCTTCTATTCCAAATACTTAGATATTTGTATTATTATAAAAAGAGTTTTGGCATATATCTTTAAAATGTGGACTTTATTGCTTTTCTCAACCCTATCACTGAATGCAGTCATTATGTATGATCCACACAGTGAAGTGATTACTGCATTATTTATAGGGGCTAGAGGAGACAAGGAAACAGGTATCGCCACTCTCACGACACACTCCTTAGGAACACTAGACTCAAAGGAAAAAAGGGTGGGTTTTTTAAATGTTCTGAGAGCATTTCCATCTGTGCATTCTGTATCCTAAGAAACCCATGTCTACTAGGAAACACATTTAAAAACTTGGAAATCAGTTAACTAATTTGTGGATTCATTTTTTTTTCAAATCATTCATAAGAAATGTTTCCTAAGATTGCTTTAATACAAAACTGACTTTTCTTGTTTCCACAATTGAAGCTAAATCTTAAAATCTAGAGCTGTTACTGTTCCAAAATGTGCATCAAGACTTCTACAACAATGATGAACCTACTCTTTCTTGCTATGTGATGTTTCCTCTGTACCAAAGAAGCATACACTTTTAATTTCAGACTCGGTTAAAAACTTTCATGTTTTTCTCCCATTCCCAGGTTTGTATCAATTCAGTTAATTTCAAACAAATGAATTCTTTTGTGTTCCCCCTCCCTTCCAATTGCTTTTATTATCTTGCTTAAAACATACTAGACCAATGTGCTGAATGAATATGGGGGGGTGTGTGTGGGGGTGTTGTTTTGTGAGGGGTTTTTCAAACTAACTTAATTTATAAATATATTTAAACATTAAAAAAATATATGAACAAAGTTTCCAACAATCAATTAAAGGGAAAAAAAATCTGCTGCTTATTAAAAAAAAACAGCAATCTTGAAGATCTAAAATATTGTTCTTGCAAAATTCATATTACAGTACATAACAGAGCAGTTGCCAAAAAGATATTCTCTCCATTTTGCTTGGAAGGAGAGATTTGATTCAACCATTAAAAACTTGATGTGCAAAACCTAAGTGTGGAAAAGCAAATAATGGATGAAAGAGCTTTTCACCATAAGCAGCCAGTATCAAGAAAAAGTAAAACTTCATGTCAGACAAAACAGAGTTACAGGGAATACAGAAATAGAAATTTTTAAATTTATCAGAAATCCATCTCCACAGGGATATTATTTAGATGCAAAACCACTTTTTTTTAATCCATCCTATGGATTTAGTTTGATGGTTAAACCCTTGCCTCTACCCAATGTTCACTGTAGTGTTTGCCCTGAGTATCTGGACCAGGCTGATCCTTTAAATTTTAGACAATTTAATTTTTAAATTACTTGCTTTTTGCTTTACTTGATGTTCTGTTTTCCTCTACTGCAGCCCCTACTCTGCTCTGAAAACCCATGACTCTAGAGAGATTTTCCTGTAATCACGTAGCTGTCCTAAGCAGCTGTTAACTTGCCTAATCCACAATCCACTAAAAAAAGTCAACCTTTTATGTCCATCATCAAAAAACTCTCCACAGTGCATTGTCTTGAAAATAGTCTTCATCAGAAAAACAAAAGAATTAGCCAACACTCAAAATCACCTTGAGAATGAATATTCAAACAATTTTTCTCATACAAATACTTGCAATATCAGAAAATATGTTCTTCAGCTTGATTTTATATATTCATATATATATATATATATAGTATCAGCTGTAAATGCTTACAGATTGGAATTTACATAAACAACTGACACACCAATCACTAACTGGTATATACAGTACCAATGGCACCACTGATCATTCCTGTCATACACAGCTTTATGAGACTGGTTACACCTTTATGTCTTTCTCTGTGTCACTGAATAATGGACACTAGAATCATTAGCTTCTGGATTCACGTTTTCTTAAAAGGAACTTTCTATAATTATCCACATCTAATGCAATGGATTGACTCAACTACTATCACAAGTATCTCCAAGTTTAGTGTGACTGAAACAGGCTTCAAGGGAAACTCTGACCGTTACTTAAAGTAGAGGAATTGACTCTTACTTTTTGACTTTTTGTGTAAGTCAAAATGCTAGAAAATAAAGCATTCAGAGAGAACCTAAGAAAGAAACACTGGAGTCCTAATAGCACTGGACATTTAAAGACCTTTTTCAAAGTCATGAAAAACTCAGTTCCAGAAGAAGATTTGTTTTAAAAAAAAACCCAAAACCCTGTGGTTAACGTTCTCCCACTCAGACGATGCACAAGACCTACTTCATCATTTTCGCAGCTCTTCTCCCCTTCACTAAGAGCAATAAAAACCAAAACCAACTAATGACAAATACACAAATGAAACACCTTTGCCTCCAAAAGACTTATTTAGATTTACTGGCATCTGGAAATGGCCAGCAAGTAATCAGTTCTTAGGCTCTCCTGTGACTAAAATACGCACTGGCTTTAAATCTCTTAGTCTGTATTCTTATGTCAAAGTTGATAGTACAAGATGAATTAGCCCTTTCTGAGTTTTATGTTGAGACAGTATTAAATCTTAGTACAGATGAACGAGTACAGGTATATTTGTGTTATTGTGCTGTACCACAGTGTGCACTTTCCTTCACAGTTGCTTTGAGAGCATGTAAGATTTTCACTATTCTCCACTGTGTTTAAGCTCTTGCCTACCTCAAATGTCTTTAAGCATAATGAATTTTCTCCAAGCTATAATGGACGCAGTTTTAAGGCTCTGAATTTCTTATTAATATGTCACATTTCAGCCACTTCAATTAATAAAATAAAGAAGTAATTAAAAATAAAAGTGTGGAATAAATTTTCTATTTAAGCAATTAAATAACATAATTAACAAAAGAGTCTGTACAAATGTGTCAAAGAAATCAGGCAGCAGACCCACTATCTCAGCTTGCTTAGTGAGCTCCAGAATTGTTTTTTTTGTGGAGTATTAGGAAAAGTAGATTTTTAATGACAATAGTACACTGAAAAAAATGGAAGTGGGATGTTAGACCTTTTGCTATTAATTTCTCCAGCTGTGTGAACTGTGGTGTGTGCATGGAGAGACACAACTATCTCAGGTGAAAGTAGCAGTTTTCATGCTTGAGGTTTTGTTCTTTTTTTTTTTTTTTTTCTTTTAGGAAGAAGCATATTTATGGATAAATTTCTGGAAACTCTTTTTACTAGTCATTTTATACAGCAAGTAAGTGGGCCTCTTTATTTTCTGTTCCACATGATATCCTATAAAACCGCCAAAATACAAGCTATAAAATATGATGGCAATTAAGTTACATATTGTGAACTAAGTTGCATATTGGACAGAGATCATATTTAAAGTAATCATTCATTAAGGCCACAATACTGCAAATGTTACACACATGTCCAACTTCACCATCACATGATATTTGTCTGAAATAAATGGGATAATTCACGGTAGTAAAGTTGAACATCTGCATATATGCCTGATGAGCACTAAAAACATTTGGCATCAGCAAAATCCAGAAAAGGCCTGTTACTGAACAAAGTAAGGAGCTACATCTTACTCTCCTCAGTACCTCTGACACATTGCAAGTACACTGACTTACCTTCCAATTGTACAGTGAAACAGGTTATGTGACAGGCAAAAAGTAAACTGTTCAGCAATTACCATGAACTGCTGAGGCATTCTTCCTAAACAGTAATTACAGGAATTGAATGGAGGAGTTGAAGACAAACAAGTCAGGAGAAAACCTGCATTTAACTAAAGTGTCAGAAGCAGCTAAAATGCAGACCTTCAGTTTTCGGTGGAGCACTTTGGAAAACAATTTAATACAAACACCAAGGTAGCAGCTATTTAAGTGCTCTTACTCACTGACATCCTTTTAGTCTTTATTAAGCTCAACTGTGATGATTTCCTTTGGCCCTGAAAAAATGGAAGAGATTGAATTTTTTTTTTCCAATCTCATATCATCACTTATGTCTTTGATAGAAAAAAAGTCTTCCTCCAATATTGCTTAAGCGTGACTCAGTCCTCATATAAATATTTCATAAACTCAAGTAGTCTAATAGCAAACACTGAAATAAGGTTACTGAAATTGCATATTGAAAAGAACAGAGAAAGTTAATTAATAATACTTTGTGTGACATGAAACCAATAAAAAGCTTACCTAAGTTAATGGTCTTCTCTGCATAAATTTGTTATGAATCACTAAAGATAAAAGGAGATTAATGAGAACATAAGAGTTTATGCACTGTGAATACGTGCACATAAGAGAGAGATCAACCCAAGGTTTTCTTCACCTCAGATGGAAGCAAAAAAACCCCTCAATCACTCTAAAAACCCATTCAAGTGTATACATTAAAAGCAAACCCTTCCAATCAGCTACTAATTACTTATATCTATCTTGGAAGTACCTAATTAAAAGTGATCAAAACAGTTACCCTTAATCTTCATGTAACAAATTAAAAATACTAGACTATCAGGTATAAGTTCTTTATAATGGAAATCATATTCATAATGAAGATCTTTCTTCTCTACACAGAGAAACTGCTTGGCAAGTTTGACTATCACAGCCTGCAGTATCAACTGCCTATTTGCTCATATAGATACTGCCATCAAAACTGAAAATCTGAGAAATGATTATGCACTGTACTTCAGAGTAACATGCACCACAGATGCCAGTTTCCAGAGAAATAAAATACACAAAACTACTTTCTAACGTGTATAAATCATAACTCTTAGATCTTATTAACATTTGGGCACATTTTAAAGTGCTTACAAGTTATATATCTGATGGGAAAATATTAATGGAAATTAATTAAAATATTAATGGAAATAATAAATTCATTATTTATAGGTTGATTTTAACCTGGAGCAGAAGTGCTTTCTTTAGCGCAACAGTAATTTTAACTGCAGTGTTACATCTGGAGTACAGTGCATCTGTACATTTCGTACGAGGAAGGGCTGAGGGATCTGGGGCTGTTAAGCCTGGAGAAAAGAAGGCTCAGGGGAGACCTTCTCAGTCTCTACAACTACCTGAGAGAAGTTGTAGCAAGGTGGGGGTTGGTCTGTTCTCCCTAGTAACAAGCAATAGAACAAGAGGAAACGGCCTCGAGTTGCACCAGGGGAGGATCAGGCTGGATTTCTTTGCTGCAAGGGTTGTTAGGCACTGGAATGGGCTGCCCTGGAAGGTGCTGGAGTCACTGTCCCTGGAGGGGTTTCAGACGCGATGGATGTTGCACTTAGGGAAACGATCTAGGGGTTGATAGGGCTGGATTCGATGAGCTTAAAGGTTTCTCCCAGCTGAAATAATTCTATGATTCTGAAATGAGCAGCAGCTTCATAAATACTCCTTGCCTGGCAATCTACAGTAAAATCCCTGGATTCAGGATGGAAGCAGAATACTGTTGCAGCTCAGCTCTGATGAAGAGCTGTCACTTGGCTTACTTATTGACTTATTTAAAGAGTTACTTACACAAGTATGTGCAAAAAATATCAAAAAACTGTATTCTCACAGAGACACCATTACAGTTTTGGATATCACAATTCCACTGATCATTAATAGAGTCAAAGCAACAGAGACCTCAGCTGGGCCTAGAACCAACAGAATGATAACATTTGCTATTTCATAGGATTTCAGTGAACACAGTTTGTTATTTCTGCACTGTATAAACATACAGTTTTCTTGACAATTGTTACATTTCTCATCAATATTAATGAACAGAATACTATGAAAGAAGAGCACAAGCTTGAATAATAATCTGTGTGACTCAATCAGTTCTCAGACTCCTGTATTTCAACAGAACCAACTAAACCCAAAGGAACTAAAGCAGAAGTAGTACAATTATTCATTAACATAATAGCTCGAGAGGTTAAATAGAAGATCTGTTTGTATCAAAATGAAGTTCCAGTTGCATACAATCCCCAAGCCCACCTTTTGACTGGTAAAACCTGAACAATATTTTTCATCTGTAATTCTACATTACCAAGGTCAGAAGAGAGAAGGACTTGTATCTAGCTTATTCTGAATAATTGCTGTAAGAAGGCCAAGGTTTTGTATATAATAGTGTTTCTCTACATAGAAAGGCTGCCAAACCATGCTCAGTTGTTTTCAATTAAGTTCTGGACCAAACACTGCAGTACGCACACAACTATATAACCAGTAAAGATTTCCATGATCATACATTTATTTCTGGTTATTTTGTTGAACACATCGAATCAAATCAATTTGTTTATGGTTATAGGGCACAAGTCACTGCCAGGCAGTGAAACAGCAGCTCAATGTCACATCTAATTAGTAGCACCAAGACAACAGCACACCTAGAAGCCAGATTTTCATACTGTTCCCATTCATTGCTTATAAAAATTGCCACAATTATTAAACTGAAAAAGACCTTCATACCAACAAAGTCAAATACTGACAATTCACTCTCCAAAACAAATCAATACCTAGCTACATTTGCTTTGCACTTGAGAAGTACTCTAGATCTTTTTCCTAACACACAGAAAGTTCACTTCCCAATACATCCA
Source organism: Urocolius indicus (assembly GCA_013401255.1). Lineage (NCBI taxonomy): Eukaryota > Metazoa > Chordata > Aves > Coliiformes > Coliidae > Urocolius > Urocolius indicus. The sequence continues at coordinate 111,967 of WBNH01004793.1, read as the reverse complement.
AAGAATGATTTAGAAACTGAATGTTAGCTGTAAATTGGAATCAACATGCTATCCAACTTTGCAACAAAGGTTCTAGAAATACTTCATGAGGATTCAAAGGCCTGACTTTCTCATATAATGGTCTGCTTGGAAAGCACCTTCATGTTGCAGTTTTCTCTATGTAATCAATGTGATCATATAATTGGCTAACAAAAGGAGTACAATATTTCTTCCCCCTATGGTTAGGTATTTCAGTGACAACGATTGGTATAGTTACTTAGAGACAAAAAGCTCAATAGCCTCCATTTCTAGGCTACAAAGAATGAATATCCAAAATAAACCAAACAAAATTTGCTTACCTTCAGATTTCTGTTAAACATTTCTGTTAAACATTTGAGACTGTGATTGTGCATTGCCACAAGGCTCAGTCACAATTCTGGCAGAAATCTCCCTCATAATTTCCCATTATTTCTGGAGGTAGCAAAACATAAGAGTTCTCCAGAAATCAATTCTAAACCTCAAACCACTAATACTCAAGCATGCAGGGTGCTAAAAGAAAAATACTCTTTCACAAACAGCTTACTAGGAGGCAAAATGAAAATTAACAAGAGTATGACACTACCCATTAATGAATGTAAAAGTTCTTTCATTTTGACTGTTTGGTTTTCTAAAGTGTTTTCTGGCTCTTGGAAGTCATATATCTTCTCTATATGTATATATTTATATATTACAATATAGTATATATATAGTCTATTATGCACATACAATACATCAGATATATCTATTTTATATCTGATACATTTACAAGTATAAAAACATATCTATGTATTTAGCAATACATGTTTGAAGCTTACGTAGTAATTTGCAGGGCAGCTTGACACCAACCACCAAGAAGCATGTAGCAAGAGAATCTAGCTTGAAGACATCCTTTCAGAAGTTGGTAAAGTTATTCTCCAATAAAACTTTAAAACTAATAAAAAGTGCCAAGTTTCAAAATCGGAAAGTAAATCTTTGATGTTATATAGATGGAGGAGGAATTAGCCTGCACCTCTTCTGTTCAACAACTGTATTGCAGAAAAGGAGGCAAACCACTCAAGATTCAAGCAGCATCTTTTCTCTACACTGTTGTTCCTGCAGCCACAGCAAGATTCCTTCTTTCTTTTCTACTGTTGTTTAAAAATCTTTATTTCAGCATTTGGAGAGTTGTGCAGTGAGTTGGGGGGTATCAAAAAATCTCTCCAATAAATTATATTTTGAACATGTATTCTGCTTAGGACACACTTCAATGCCTTTACATGTTTCTACTTTCGGCAGTGAAATCAAATCCAGAAATGAAAATAACCTCCATAATTTTTGTGATCTTAGCTAGAATCATATTCTTTACTTTTGATTTACTTTCATTCAAATTAGCCATTTCTTAGTTACCTCAATCAAATGTAATCAAGACTGTGTTTCCTAACACACTTCTATACGTCAGTTGGCAAGAACCTGAATGCCTTTGCTCACAATAGCAGCCAAAAGTTTGTTCCTCGTTATTACAAACATATTTTTAGATTATATATTATTTCAGATTCTCTTCCAATAGCTAAGGCTTCAAGAAATATAGTGGAAATAGAGACATTTATCAAATGTAGCAAAAAACTTTGAGATTAAAAAACCCATTCTTTGCTCAAATATTGTTTGAAATGAATAAAAATCCATCACAAGTGTTCCCGTGGTTTAAATAAATGCTCACTGCAGCCAGGCTGCCCAAGTTTTGAAAATGAAACAAAAATATTACAGATTTATTATTTTCTCTCTCCAACAGGTCTGTAAGCTTCATGCCTTCATAGCCTTCATGCAATATCATTACAGAAGTTTTTAGGCTGAAACTGCCTCCTGCCTGGCCTGCCTGCAACACAAAGAAACTGCTTTTGAGACTAAATCACTCCTTTCATGAATTACTTTTATTTAACTCATTCAAATGAGTTCAGATAGCGCTGCTGCCTTCCCTCCCTGTGTAACAGTACAGTCTGTCATGTACTACTCAGGAAGAAAAAAAACCCAAAATAACAAAATGCCTTTTTTAACCACTGTCACTGCCCAGCTGCCAAGGGCCCCTCTGAACAGGGTCCTGAGCAATCCAAGCCAGCTTAGCCCTGAGAGTTCCCTTCCATTCTAAATTACTGAGTCTAGTTTGATAATCAAACAGATACTTTAGTCCAGATATAATTTAAATCTTGTTTGGAATTATGGATATAAACAAAAAGTTTGAAAACAAGCCAGTTTTTCTGCTGAAGCCATCTGTTTAACGTTTCTGATAGAAACTCCCAGGAAACTTGGAGTTATACTATAACATACAGATAACACATTAATCAGCTATTTAAAATATTCTACACTAGCCAAATATTTACAGCTACTTTACTCACATGACCTTAATACTCCTATGACTTTGTTGGTAATATTATTCTTTAGACATTCTCTGCTTTCTGTTTATGCAGCTGAATTGATATAGTTTTTCATCACCTGGTGTCCTGCACCAAGCTAATAGTCACTATTTGCTCTCCTTTACAACTGTGTCTGCTTTCACCTTTAATAATTAACAGATATTACATCTTTAAGTGCTGCTTAGAGAACTGGTTTGGTTAAATAATACAATCCCTAGTACCTAGGGTATTTTCCTTACTGGAAGCTTTTAAAGAAATTCCAGCTAACTGATTTTCCCAGGTTCCTTGATTTTCCTTACTCAGATGGCTGCTTAACTTACACAGTTCTCACCATGGCCTTCCTAAACTCTCATGCTGAACATCCCATCATGTCACTCTCAACACATTTTATCCCAGCTGAGTGGAAAGCCTTCCAGGTCAAAAAGATGTGCCTGCCATTCAGGCACATTCATATCAGCCTTGAAACAACAAAAACAACCCTACAAAGGGTTTAATGATAAACACCAGTTTATCATTTAGGCAAGTTACTTGTTGCACACTTAACAAGTTCAATAAAAGCATAAACGTATTTTTGCTTCTACTTATCTCAACTGTGCATCTTATTTGAGACCAGTGGAAATCACTAGTTTGAAAGGGGAAGAGATTACAGTGGAGATGGACCACATGTTTGTTTGCATTTTAAACTTATGAACACTGTAATCCTGTGCTCATTTCACATGCAGTTCACATTGTTATGTAAAGTGATTGTATTTTTAGTTTACAAGCTGCTGTACAGCCTATTCTTAATATATTCCCACAGATGTGTGACTTAACTACCAAGGAATTCAGAAACAGATTTCTGCAAATGCTCTCATAAACATCATCTTTGTGTTTTTTTACTCTTGTGTATCATCAGAGCTGTAAGCACTAATGAACTTCAGATATGCCCAGCCCAAAATCTCAGGGGTCATTTATTGTATTTACAAATATTTTTATTTTTAAATGCATGGTTGACTTGTTATCCATGAGACTTCATTTAAATTTACCTGAAGAATATCACCTGATGCTTTTCATTATATATATACACCCACATAAATCTAGATGTATTAAGTACATATTTCTCTATATATTAATAACTTGTACATACATATAAAAACTGTCATATCTATCTGTATTTTTGTTTAAATGTTAAAAACTTTCTAGTATTGTTTTTACAATTAAAACCTTCCAACTTTCTACGTATCCAGCCTCAGATTTCTAAAGGGTTTTTTGGGGGTTCATTTTCTTCCTTCAGCTAAGGAAAATACATAGCTTCAATTAATACCACATCCATCTGAGGGTGCACAGACATGATACTTGTTGCAAAACTAAGCACCTAAAAATGGAAACAGATGATGTAAGTACAGATCTGAAGATACTGACTTTTGGTTAAAATATATGTAAGGACATTTATAGTTCAAAGATTCTATTTATCTTACGAAAACTTTAAGAGGCTGCCTCCATTAACAGACTGCATTAAGGGAAATGCTCCATTTTCTAATGGTAATTCACTACCCATTACTTCTGATATGTAGGTGTCCTTTGCAGAGCATCACTCTGCTATATCTAACCTTAATACACTGGAATGACCTTTTAGTCATGTCATCTGGATGACGGGAACTGGCAATTCCATTTTTGATCCTCAAGGCTTTTCCAGGACAATTGCTACACTGTCCACTCATATTACTTTCCAATTTCTGTCTGCCATCATTACAGAGCATTTGGAAATCATGGACCATACTTGCCTTACACAATGCTTGCTTATGCATTGTGTTTAATTACAGAAAGTATTTTTTTAAATGTTTGGTCCTCTTGAGGATCCCTAAAGACTTGCAGATTAACTGGATACCATGTCCTAGTGTCCTAATGCATTTTGAGTGGGAAGAACTGGGAGAAAGATGGGAACACTAACACCACCAGCTGCCATCAGCTCTCAGTGTGTCCCTTACCTAAAAGTATGTGGTTGTTTTGGATACTCTGATGAGTCTACGGGCATTGAAAGTGAGCAGCAACAGCAGCCAAGCAAATTTCTGCTACAGAAGTGGCAGAAAAGGACATTTTGTGGCCTAGCCACAAAAGCACATTTTCAGTCAAACAGCAGCCTGCAATAACCAACCTGTTTGGGACTCCTTTCTTTCACATATACCTTTAAGGCCTATTCCTAGTGCCTACTTGCTCAACCAGTGATGAACACCAGCTAGTAAGTACCAATCTATCCACCTCTCTGCTGTCTCCACCTGCTCCTTGTATTAGTTTGTGTCATATCTGTTTCAGATGGCACAGTTCAGCAGACAAATACATACCCCGATGTTTTGCTCTTGCTCTTTCCTTTTGCTGAAGTGAGCTGCTAAAGAGTTGGTATTATACCTAGTCTAGTTATGCCTTTTTCAGACTATCAAATGAAATGCAGAGACTTTCCAGGAGGTAAATCTGCAACAGGTTGACTTTGCTTCACGAAATGGTCTGCCACAGTTATCTGTAACTTTTCAGTCATGTAGCAGGAGCTAAAGACTCTGTCAAGTTTCCAAACAATCTGCCAGTTGGAGTGAAAAATGCGAACAGAACAAAAACCATACACAAAAAATTCACACCACAAAGCAACAAATCAAAACCATAACCAATTTAAGCAAAATCCTCCTAAAAATAAGTTAACTCCTTCCGGAACAAACTGTGAACAAAGCAACTAAATAAAATGCTGTTCAGTAGAGAAGTCTTCCGGGTAGTTGTTACATTACTTTAAAGTGTAACAACAGGTAACTTGTTTATACTTGGAACCATGGGTGATATCAGATTAATAAGGCAGAAATTAAACATCACCTGTTGTGCAATAACTACAAGCACCTGCCTATTCTTTGACATTCTGTAGTAACTAAAATGCAATTTTAGATGAACTTCTAGATGACGAATTACCTGGGGGAGTAACTCATAGAGAAGTTACCACTAAACAACTTGAAGTCAAATGTTCCTAGAACTTTATCAAACACAGACATGTCTCATATTTTAGAAGTTAACTGGTTTTAGGAGAGCATTTGAGCACCAAGTGCCAATACCTCAGCATTTCTTAACAAATATTTTTACTCACAGCCACAGGCTCCTTTTCCAAGACCTTCTACCCACCCCCAAGCTTTCTCTCTTTGCCTAGAAAATACATATTTTTTTCAGTAATTAAACCTTCAAATACAGGTTCCCTTCTTTGTCAATTTAGGAGGCAAAATCTCCAATGGAAGAAAATATTTCAACATGGCCAACAGTTTACTTGTTGAGGTCCTTTTGATAGGGAAACATTCCAGCATCACTACAATCCATACAAATGGGTAAAATTGTTTAAATCCAGTTACTACATCCTTAAGTAGGGACAGATCCCTATCTCTCAATCTGCAGAGAAGAAACACTAGTATGTTAAGAGGAGGCTAACTTTTATAAAGGTGCTCTGAGATACTATATTTAAAAAGTAAACTAGGAGACTGAAGAGCAAAACAAATACCAATCAACAAGAATGAAAACAGCTTGTTTTCCAAAGGTGGTTGTGGATACCTGTGTTTTAAGTCAGTCTCTCCCCTTCCACTCCAGCCAGGTGCAGCAGTCTCCAACCTGAGCTACTGACTCATCTGGCCATACAACTTTGGAATAGGATGGAACAAAATAGTTCAGAAAGTCATTCCAGAAATATACTGAATTACCCAGAAACCACTTTTGTTTACTCTGGTCAATAAAACACTGTTATCTCTCTTACAATAGGCCATACTGTTTATACAAACAAAGTTAGCTTTCATGCATCAACCATCTATTTATTTAGCAAGATCAGCTATAACTGTAAATCAATTTCTTTGCAAATGAGAAACACAGCTGCTGTAAAACCTACTTAAACCTCTTTCCTGCATCCAATATTTGAACATGCAGCAGAACAGCTGACAAGAATACAAACCAAAAGTCCTCACCATATCTAGTGACACACTAAAACTGTGTGCTCATCTTGGCTCTTACAAGCATTTTTAAGGAAAAGATATGATTTCATGTTTAAATAGTTTTCTAATTTAAGTACAAAGATACAAGTTTAAAGGTATGACAAGAAAAGCTTGGAATTGCTCTTCAAACTGGGTACTCAGGAGGACATGGAAGATAGGCAACTAAAACGTAAGTGAAGACTCTAGCTACAGCTTCGTTATTATATGAGTAACCTTCAAGGAAAAAAAAGAAACACCCAGAGAAAATGGATGTTGTTTATCAGCTTTGTAGAAAGCATTTAAAAACCCAGAATTAATCCCTGATCAGGTCTGAAGCTTTATATCATTTTTGTCCTATAACAGTCACACAGAGAGGTCCCAAAAAGGTCAACTCATTCACCATAGCCATCTAAATGGTTTGCCCCTTTTTCATGACTCTTGATGAATCAGGAGAAGGTCACTATCATGCTTTCAGAGGGTACAGCACCCTGCAAAATATCAACTTGGAGGACCATAATTGAACAGACAGCATTGCCCACGGCACCTACAACTCAGTTACAAAATCTAATGGAGATAAGGCGGGAATTAAGTGGCTTCAAAACAGACTGATTTCACTGTACGAGACAAACATCTGGTTGCAGAAGACCTCTCCTTCTAAGTCAGAGTACCATAGATGAGTTCTGCTGGCAGCTTTTGATGTAAGAATTGGTGATGGGGAAGCACAGAGCATTAAGCCCTGCTCGCTACAGATTCTTCTCACTCAAGTTATTTTACCCATTAATCTTCTCATTCAATATTTTAATTTGGAAACTCATCAAGTCAGATTCATTGCAAGCAATCTCTGCGGCACTCCATGGGAGGCTGGGAAGGACCACAGCTTCAAGCTTGGATCATCAGGAGAAACAAAGTGTATTCAAGGGAAGCTACAAAATTGGCTGCACACAATGCACTTAGTACTATCTGCTGCCAAATGCAAAAGTGTAGCTTCTCCTTGTCCCAGGACAGAGTATCCGTGCTCAAGGGTGCAGTAAGAGCTTAGTAATGATTCAGAAGCAAGCAAGAAATATCAGGTTAGGGCTAGAGCAATGCCACCTGGTTCTAAACAACTATGTGAGGATACATGCACTAATGAAGTAACAACTACAAAAATCTACCTTTACAAATATCTAAAGGGTGGGTGTGAGGACGCTGGGACATCCCTTTTTTCTATAGTAGCTAGCAACAGAACCAAGGTGTTATGGGATGAAGCTGCAACACAAAAAGTTCCATTTAAATATAAGAAAAAGCTATTTTACTGTGAAAGTGACAGAGCAGTGGAACAAGCTGCCCAGAGGGGTTGTGAAGTCTTCTTCCTTGGAGGTCTTCAAGACCCACCTGGACATGTTCCTGTGCCACTTGGTCTAGGTGAACCTGCGTCTATATAGAGGTTGGACTTGATCTCTAAAGGTCCCTTCCAACCCCTACCACTCTATGATTCTATGAAAAAAGCTGTAAATGTTTTTTTTGGAGAGGGGTTAATGTTTGTATTCAATAGTCTGAGCAGTACAGAACTACAGTGCATTTTAACTAGAGTACAGAAAAGCTTTCTGAAGCCTCAAGTTAAAAAGCTTAAATCTTCTCAATGAGACTGAAAAAATCCTGATGGCCTTCAAGTTTATTTGAAAGACGGATTACAGAATATTATGTAAGGCTCAAATCTCAGAACTATTCCCCATTGTATTTACAAATATTATCAAATTTTACAAGATCATGAATTTTCATAAAAAGTGACATTTCCAAAAAGCTTCTCTTGCTTTAATCCTCTCCTCCTTTCTTTTGACAGGATTAAATGCTGAAATGGCAGGCTGTTGAATAAGCACACTGAAATGCCAACTGTGAGGCATTTAACTCCATGTATTTACAAATTAACGTTTCACAGTTGCTTTAAATTTTGACATTATAGTTTAGTATCTCCAGGCAAAGCATTTCAGAAGGTGCTGGATTTGATTTACATTATTTCTCATTTATACATTACAGTACTGGAATACATTTAGGTTTCCTCTAATCCCAATAGAGGAGATTTAGTTTTATAAAAGGCAAAGAAATACTGCTTTGTTTTTATACACAGGTACCAACCAGGCTCCCCGCAGCAATTTCAAAGTTATCATTAAATTTGCCTATAAAAGGAAATATCCATTAACATAACCCCATCAAAAGAAGTAGAAATTGCAGCCTGCATATGTGTACATGCACAAATTCAGAGTGCAATATTGAAAGACTGTGTCACTGGTCCTTCCCTTCAGTTACTTCAGTGCCTACCACCGAGTGAACTGGAGAAAATGTCAAGAAGAATTCCTAAAAAAGTGCTGGGATGCTTATCTTAATCCTTTAATTCTTTCTATTATTGGGTTACTTCACAGGATATTTGTGTGCTCCTGCTGCAAAAGTCAATCCTACGAGCTACTAGACATGGCATTTTAGATGGAAATATATACTTTACAGAAACTGCATTTCATATTCTGCATTGTTAAAATTATTATTTACAGAAGAGGTTTCCAAAAAGATAAAATTAAAAAACCACCACCAATAAAATGCCCTAACCCTTACTACCTTTAGGAAAACAAAACTGTGGCCATTCCTTCAGTACTACCTCAGACAATGTATTAGTTGAAGCCAGAACTCAAAGGTGGTCCTTCCTATTTTTCTTAGATTATCTGCCTTGATTATTTCAAGATCAATAGTGATTCTCTTAGGCTCCTGAATTTCTACTAAAAAGAAAGATTTAAGAGAGGATGGGGACTTGGACTAGATGACCTTTAGAGGTCTATTCCAAACCCTACTATTCTCTGACATGCATATGTGTATGTGTGTGTGTGTACATATGTTTTGCAGTTGAGCACATCTCACTCATTACATTCATATAACACAACCATTTAGACTTCATACATGCTTCCCAGGTATGAGAGTATCAGAAGACACCAATCTATTTGCAATAATTGCTACAGAAAAAATAATTTATCCATCAGAAAAATCAGTAGCCAAAGAAAGGCAACATGACTACCAAGGTATGAGAGCAATTCAGAAGAAACCAGATTCTCATTTCAATAGAGCCATAATCTGGATTCATTCTTCTCTGCAGTGCTGGAAGTCGGGGGAAGTCAAGGCATTGCAAAAGCAATGTAAAGGCTACTTAGAGCTGCAAAGCTACCTCAAGTCTCTGTTACTAACCCTTCAATATCCTTTCTATGTCCATTCTTCTGCCTCTTTTAAAGGCGGCAGATCATATTTTCGTTTTCTTCATAGATCAACTTCAGCTTCTGCTGAAAAGTCTCATTATTCTCTTACAATGCTATAATTGAAGTGCTGCCACTGGTAAAATCAGGAGCAAGATTCTCACCAAGTGTAACAGGGCTGGAGTCCACTCCCAGCAGATGTTTTCCAAGGAAAAACAGAACAATACTTTTTGGTTGTAGAACTCAATCCGGTGTTGCTAACCAGTAGCGGTGGACACAACCATTTACACTTATGACATAGCCTCCACATAGCTGATTATTTGGACACATCTAAGTATTTAGCTATAGAATACATGTCTAGCAATCCAATGCTGCTAATGCCAATTACTACAACCAATCCACACAAAATTTTTACATAGTAATGCAGTGATTAACTCCAACAGCACATACTGCTAATTAATATATTTAAGAAGATACATTTTGTAGTATGAGAACGTGCCAAATCACCTTTCTGAAGTCTTTGTGGTGTTTCAGATTAATTTGAAAAACAGAAGCAAGACCTCTGTATTAAAACAGACACTTCAATAATGTTCTATATATGTTCAATAACAATGTGTCTTCTTTCAAAACCAATTTTGACACCTACTAATATTCCATAAACAACGAGATCAGATTAAAGTCTCACCAAAATTCATTATGAAGTATTAAACCTGTCTTTCATCACCACTAACATAATAACAAGAATGAAAATGCCAGGAAGTATAGAAAGTTAGGAGAATTTTCCTTAGAAGCACTGTAGAACAGTCTGAATCACAGGATGCATTTTCATGCCTATGTGAGACTTACAAATTAAATGCTTTTAGAGGAGAACATATCTTTCTACTTTTCACTTTAACTGAAGTCTCTCCTTTCTCCTTTGTAATTTCTGAAATTGTTATTCATTCTAACAGCTTCATCTCAAGTAATTATTGCACGTGTGAGCAGTAAAAGATTTAATATTAGAATGATATTTAGTATCATGATCAGTTGCCTTGTGGTTAACATTGCCTTACAGCTAAAAATCACAATTATAGCTAGAAGTGAAGCTTGGAAAAAATATCACAACATTTTTTCTTTATAACTTCTTTTCTCGTTATGAACACAGTTACAATCCCTGAAAAAATAAGTAAGTTCTAGTGTTAAGAGTGTAAGCAAGACTTCATATCTTGTTAAGGATCTTTGGCAATACTCTTGCCACCTAGCGAGACGTCCTAACATTTTGTAACTTGCATGTTTAACTGATTTCCTAAAGAAAACACTTCCATGATTTCACTGCATCTATTGAATAGAAGTCGAGAAGCAAAAAGTAACTCTGCAAGTTGTTATTTCTCAGTTTCCATTTTCTACCACATCAGGATTTTCAAAAGCAGGATCTTAAGACCAGGCTGTCCATCTAGTGGCTGAGCACAGTGGATTCATAGTACTGACAGCAGAGCTAGAGATACAGCAACTCAGATCAAGGAGTCTCTGCTCTGTGGCAGGAAGCATCTGAACGATGTTTAGTGAAGGATTGCAACACAGATGTAAAAAACACCCTTCTGTACATCACAGGCTAGATTTCCAAAAGCTTAAAACCTGCCATTTCGTTTTATATGCTGACACAGAAAAAGATTTCTTGAGAGTCTCACCCCGAGTACTTTTTAAAAGGAATGACTCCACTCCCATCCGTTTAGTCCTGCTGCCACCTGCTGTCACAAACACATTGGTGCCATGCTGTCTGCAGACGTTTTTTTCTTTCTTCTTCTGTTGTTAAGAATATATTCCAATGTTATTACTCAAAATTACCTAAAATTAAGCCCAAATTCCCACTAACACCTTCATTGCTGGAACAGACACCCTGCAGGGGCGTTAATGGTTTCATACACAGCTTATCCCAACTAAAGGGTCTTCGCATGAGTAAGGATCAGCAGGATTTGGCCCAGACCCATAAGACTCTGACTGTCCAGACTACTAAGGCTGAATTGCTCCTACGTTACCATTATGTGATCATGAAAAAGGCTTAAACTTTTACATTAAAAAAAAACTAGAAAAAGATAAAAAAATTAAAAGCTGCACAAACCAAATTAAACAGAAAAAGTCTGAAAACACATTACTCAGATCTACCTCCTGCCTAGTGCTTCAATGAAGCCCATCAGCTTCTCAAAGCGAACTTAGTAATTCTTCTCAAAACCACAAGAATGCTTCATGCCATCACTTCTAGTGGTACTGTGCTTCAGTAGCTTAAACTATGTGAAGCTGCTACCATCCCACCCTACCTTCTCTTTTCCATCCACGCTGGAGCTATCATACAGCAGACCAGCTCAAGGAGTTGATACAGTTAAACTCTTTGTCCCCATAAACACCACTGACTGTCTTAGAAGCAGGTAGAAAAGGAGCCAAGACAGACAACTCTGGAGAAGGTAGTCTTGAGCCAAAAAAAAAGTGTAACAGCATATGTCACAAGGAGTTTTCAAACAATGCAAAGTGGAATTTAATTGCAGAAACCAAATGAGATGCTGAAATTCTGGAATCTTGCTGCTCCGATGGAAAAACAAAGCCAGTCTCCAAACACAACTCCAGTCAGATAAAACAAAGGCTTTGACTTATTTGAACGAAATCAACTGTTAACACAAAGTCTTTTTAAAGCTTCTGGGATTGTTGTTTGGGTTTTTTAATAATCACATGATTTACTGCTCAGGATAATCCCAACTCAATTTGATGACTACCACAGTATCATTCTAATGCAAAACTGAAAGGCTCTTCCAGACATTGCACCTCTTGTTTGAAAAAGAAAAGGTAACTCTCATCCTTACATATGCACAGGAGAGGACAGGCAGTATGCTGCTAAATTCATGTTATTGATTATAACAATTAGTAATACATTAACTTACAACTTAACACCAATACTACTATTTTTCTATATTTGCAGACACCTGTAAAAGATTTTTTCTTTCACAGACAGATTCGTATGATCTAAACCAGCTGGAGATTTATAGTAATTGCCTACACAAAATATAGGGGACAAGGAGGAAGTCAGTTGCAGGAGTCACCCTCTGATCCCGTGTGTCTGCAACACACACACCAGAAGGGAATACGTTACTGGCCAGTGAAACACGGGTGAACCTTACTCACCGTTTTCTAAGTGTTGCCCTAACCAAATATAACAGGGCAATAAAAATGGATATTTTACATCAATTGTTTTAACGCAGAGAGACAGCTGACAATCTATTTACAAACCAGGTATATTTTCTTGCACAGTTGTAATAACTGTACATGATGTCACCCACACATGTCAATTTAACAGTGAAATACTTGGAGTTAAGAAGTAAATAGATGGTCTGTTATGCTTTGTTTTTTCCTTGCTTTATCACCTAATTTGATTGTCCAGGGATATACTCTTAATACATTACCTAGAAAGAGTGTAAGACACACTGCAATATGCAAAGATTATACCCTTTTTTACCGTTTTAATAGAACTTCTTGATCTCTCTTCCCAAACATTGCTGCTCAGCTCCATTGTGCAATGAACATTTGTTTCTCTTTCATAGGATCCAAATATAAGTAACCTGGAACAGAAAAGCATACAGTAAGAATTATAATACTATCACATATATCCCAGATCCCATATTAAACTCTCTAGTCTTCATCTATACACACTATTGTTATTGTCAATGTGTATACAAGAGAGAAGTCCACACAGAAGATTCTACAGGCACGGCCCTTGCAAAGGAAAAGCACTGCCACCCTCTAGTGGAAGAATTCCATAAATATCAAATAGAACTTAACATTTTTAGCTGTTTTTTAGGTTTGTTTTTTGTCTGGTTGGTTGTTGGTTATTTTTTTTTTCCTGTGGTGTATGCCCTTTTCTTTTCTTTTTTTTTTTAAATACAGTGGTCGATTGGCAGAATAGTATTTTCCATAAAATAATAACATTTTTCTGTTTTGGTTTGGTTTAAAAAAGGAACAATGTAGCTCTAAAGAGCTACACAGTAGATTAAAGTCACTGTTTATTACTGCTTATAGAGACAAAAGCTGTCAGAAAAACAAACCAATTCTCTTGGTTTGCCTTGATGTTGTTAAATAATGTTTCTAGGTTAAATATTTATGTTCAAAAAGCATCCAGCCTTCCAGGTGTGGAGATATGTAGCAAACATACTTTGAACACTAGGAAAGCTATTGAAAACAACTTCTACCAATAATTAGAATGGTTAAAATTAAGCCAATCCCAAGGGAAAATACCTCTCTAGCTAAGACAGCTCTTTAGCTTGCATTGCAGCAAAGAGAAATAAATGAATATTTATTTCCTGTGTCTCTCTATGAAGAATTTGTTTAAATGTTTTTTAGCTGAGTACATGAATGCATGGGGGAAATGATTGGGGAAGATCACATTTGAGTTGGAATCTAGCACACTTGCTTTACAAATGTCAATTGTTTTTGGTTCAGAGTCCATGGCTGGAACCTGTAACCCCACCTTGGGAAGGAAAGTTTGCACATGCCAGTGAAACACCACAAACAGCAGCTGTCAAGCTCATTTCCAGCTTGACCTTCAGCACTCATTTGTCTGGACAGTATTGATTTGATTACTGTAAGCAGAAATCCAGTCTCAGAACCAACTGATTAGGTACTTTGCCTGGACAAAACTAAATTTGTAGAAGGTTACTTGAATTGACCAACTTGTGCCTTCTTCATTTAGCTTTAAGCCATTCCCATCAACCCTCTGTGGCTTTTTTGTTTGTTCTGCTTTTAGTAGTTGCTCTTGAGAAACAATTGTTTTCCTCAGTGTCTCACTGATATCAGTTTATTGAAGTCTTTCCACAGCAAACCATTGGTTTCGTATGTTTCATCTTCTGGTCACCTAGGCACAGCCTCAGGGAATTTTCCAGAGATTCAGATTGTCACTCTAAAATTTCAGCACAGTAGGTATTTAGTTGCCACCAGTACAAATCAGCTAAGACAGAGGAACAAGGACAGGAGGCAGCAGGAAGTGGCTCAAAACAGGAATAAACTGTAGTTCTCAGCCAGAATTGTAACATAAAAGTCACCAAGAAATCAATAAGCTGTAACAAGGTTTCACCTTGTATTAGGTTACCAACATCTATCTTGAAGAAATATTACCTCAAGACAGCAAAACTACACATTTAAACTTAGAATTCTTCATGCTGGAGTCTGGAATAAATTTCCAATTTCAGAAAGATAAAGTGAAAATTTTCTCTACTATCACAGTCAGGAAATTCTTGTTTAACTAATACCTCCATTAGAATGCAAACAGAGGTTCTGTATTCTGTAACACTGCTAAAGATTGACATGACTGTATCACAAAACATTCAAATCAACTGGATACTAAGGAGATATACATACTATAGATTAAAAGTTTGTAAATCCGTATGAAATGGTATGAAAGGCATCCTGTAACAAAGTTTAGAACACTAGCTGTAATTAAATCAATAAAGAAATGTGATTAAATTGCCACCTGAGTAATTAAACTATGTATGCATGTAGAAAGTGAATTTCTATTCCTTTCCCAACAGTAAAATCGATGGTTCCCTGCAGCAAGCAGACAGGAGGTAGAAGACAATGATTCANATATAGAGTAGCTGTCCCACCTTCCAGTCTGGGAGATAGGAGGACTCCAAGACATGAAGTATTAATTACCTGATAGCGAAAAGTATTAGTACACTGAGGCCATGCTCACCTCAATTTGTGAGCCAAGCCAAGCCCACAACTTCAGCAAATCTTTAGAGTCTTTTAGAAAGGAAAATGAATAATAAGGGTATCAAATTTTCTGCTTTTCGTAGGATGATGCTAAAGTATTGACTAACAAATCCAACAAGAGTCTGGTATAGGCGGGCAAAATACACACCAAACTTTAGTAAGTAACGTGTTAGTTATCACCAGGTACATAAAAACAAGATGAATTTATTTCCTTTACAATTCTTTCCATATTTTTTGAATTTCAACTCTTGTCTTTCTGTTTACAAGTATTTGAGCAGTTGAAGAGGCAGAATATTTCTTAAATTTTAAGAATGTCAAAAGCAAATCCAATATTCACACATTTAGAGGAAGAAACTGTTGTACACTGAAGTCTACTTGAAGATAAAAGTAAAAAACTCCAAATAAAACTCCAAATTTAACATGTCAGTCTCAGCTACACTCTGTTTTCCTATCTTAGGAAAACTTCCTGGTCCACAAAAGTTGTCTATTGAAACAAAAGTTAACTTAGAAAGGCCACCTTATGTCATAGTTTTGGGAGAGTTCTCACCTAATATAATAAGAGTTTATAGGCTTTAAGATTTTCTTCATGGTGTATCTTTTGTAAAAAAAAAAAATGAAAATCACAGAAGTTCAAGTGGTCTTTCATTTCTGAAACAAGAATGATCACCAATAAAAATTTTCAGGTCCCTAAGGAGATAAGTGAAAAATTGCTGTATTTGAGCATGCAGTGCTGCACTGCAAAAGAACCATTGAGAATGGTCTCAGGCAACCTTCACATCATCCGACCTACACTGGTGATGAAAAAGAGAGATTTTTGTCATTGTTACTTTTGTATATACTGTGTATTTCTTCTTTTTCTATTAAAATCCTTCATGTGTCTTTCAACTTCTACCTCTATCCATATCTTCAGGTGCAAAGTATGCAAGAATATTTACTCACAGGGAGACTCCATGGACAGTTGTAGTTGTTTAGTTCAGAAATGGATGGGAGACCTGCAAGATCTGAGAAATTACTATTAGACCAAGAGTCAGACATCTGGATTGAGAGCTGTCTGTTGAGACAATTTTCAAGTGTGTATCAAGAAATTCCAAGCTGTATAAAACAGTTGGATTAAGTCAGACCTGAAGCTTAAAAGACCTGACAAGCCAGTAACTGCTTGATCCTCTCCCAGACATCTGATAAGCATCTGTGACAGCTGAAAATACTGAGAGGTCAGATGACGATGTCAAACTGAGCAATCTGGCTTCTAAATGTAATGGAAAGAAACACAATACTACTGATACGTTGGTGATGTTGCACAGTGTTTCAGATTCAGGAAAGACTTAGTATTTAAAAAGATTACTTTCCAAACCAAGAACAAGTGCACACAAGTTAAGTTATTTTGGGCCCTCTTATAAAAAAAATGAATGCACTGAGTTTGAAGACTGCCTATAAAGGGAAATCAGCAGTTCCTGGCTCAGTATGGGTAAAGGAAGAAACACCCCTAGCAGCCAAACAGTGTACAAAGTCATTTAGTATTCTTGGATCATTCACAGAAAGCATATCACAAAGCTAAGAAGAGAGGTAAGCAGCTATTTCATTACAAACAAATAATCACTGCCGCAGCCTACACAATCCTTAGAAGCAGAAGAGTATCTTCTGGAAATCCATGGCCCCGATAAGCCACATTAGTACAGCAAATAACAGTTCAAATAGTTGTTCAAGGCTATAGGAAAAAAGAGCAAAGAGCAACTTGTATGGTAACACAAGCAATGAAAATAACAGGTTAAAAAAAATAGTCTTGCTGCAAACCAGAGTTTAGTTCATAAAGAGCCGAACAGCACATGACTACATCAAAGCCTAAGCATTACTTGGATAAGATCTAAGAGAAACCAAGAGTTAAGAGGTCTGACCAAAAAAAAAACCCAACGAACCAAAAGTATGTACACCTTTTCTGCAGATTTAAAGTAAGTAATTTTTCTCTTCAAGGAATGAAGTAGATTTCATTTGTCTCCGTTATTTTGCTCAAGACAGACAATAAATAATGCCTTATAAAATTTATTGGATTAATCTAAATAAGTCTGAGGGAAATAATTATTTCCCTTTGCCTACAACATAATAGAATATTTATGCTGTCCTGGAAAGAGATTCATAATTCAGTGTGCCAAACAAACAAAAAAAAAACAACCCAAACACCACAAGCAATTAACAGGAGGCATAGATTAGCCTGTAACCAGACAGCATCCAGAAGAAAAGCAAATGCATGTGCCCACGCAATACACAGAGAAGTGCCTCAGAAACTTACAGCAACTTTAATTTGTTCATTTTAACTTAAATACATTTCTTGATTGGAGTGCAATCACAACACCAAAGCTGCTGCTTTGTGATTCACAACAGGCCTACAGCTATAATTGCTACAAACTCCAGAAACACAGGTACTTGCTTAGTCAAGAATGAGCAGGAGACCACAAAACATACCTTGTACATTCAATTAACGTGACTTTTAGTCGACCTTCTGTCAACATAAAATCCTGTATACAGAGGTCTCGATCTTCATATTCATCATGTGGCAATACTTGAAATGGAAAAAACGGCTTGAATCTGAAAAACATAGAAAAACCTTAATTCAAATGACATAAATAACAATAACACAGAAAGAAAAAAAAAGTTAAGGGGATTACAATGAATCTTTAACACTTCCAAAAAGAAATAATACCATTCCTACATATTTGTTGTTCAAAAGAAACAAGAAGATACTAAAGCTTTTTGAATGCAGACGAGAGACTACATTAACAAAGAGTGCTTTGCAGCAATAGATTTATATTTACCAGTATGGATAATTTTGTCAAAGTGGGAAACTGATCGAATCACAGAATATACTTATGATTGCAGATGTAATTTATATAAATATAAATATATAAATAACCTAGCAAGTCTAAGTTTTAAGTTCACCAGCATAAAACATTACAGCACTGAGAGGTGAAAATGTACTATGACCCTAAAGCATGCATTTTATGACACTGCTGTACTTGGAGGATCGGTGCATCCTAATAAACAGGACACTTCAGTTAAACAGATTGATACTTATCTCATTTTGTGAAAAACATTCAGTTACTCTTTTCAGTCAGTCTTCTTGAATTAAAATAAAGACATAAGTATTCTAAATATTTGCCCTTGAACTTCATTTCCCTCATCCCAGCATGTGATTCACAGGAAAAGCAGCTCATGTTCAAGATACTAGAGTGTTTTAGACACGTTAACTCACCACACAATTCTCTCTCTTTTTAGAATACGCCAAGTTATAAATATCAATATTTAAGTGATAGTGTTTCAGTGTTGGACACAGCCATGATCTGAGGAAAGGAAGGAGGGGTAGAGGCTGCACCACAGCAGCTCCATCATAGAGAAGACACACACACACACACATACACACACAGAATCCTAACAGTAAGGACCACAATCCTGCACTTATACTAAGTATTATTTGAAAAAAATACTTGCAGACTATTCCCTTCTTTCTGTTTTTATTTTTTGCTCTCATTTCCTAGCACTGCCCCATGCCTTGGTTTCTATTCTCTGTCACTGACAGTCTCCCAGTGATTATTTCTGTTGAGAAGACTTAGAAGTAGCAGGACTCGAGCAGCATTGCCTGCAGGATGTATCTGCTTTTCCATGAGAAAGAAGTCTTTCATAAGTACTGTTTGCTCAACCAGCAGAGGCATCTGCTTGTCACATTCGGAGATCACAGTATGTTCAGGAAACAGTCACATGGATCTGAACTGAAGAGTTTCAGGAACTCAAATAAATAATTGAGCGCCCTTTAACTCTTGGCACACTCTTCGGGAGGGAGCCCAACACTGATTCAAGATAACTCACACAGAAACTAAGTATCAGCCTTGTACAGAGAGTCATATGAAAGTTTTCTTTTGTTCTCCTTTTGAATAAATACATCTCAACACTCCAGCTATTTTCCTGAAATCCAACTCAACTTCTAACTTTAATTTGGTTCCAAGTTTCTCCCTCATTAACTCCTTCTGGAAGAAAAACATTTTGAAATGAGTAAAGAAAAAAAACCTATTTTTTAAAAATAAATTTAAATCGCTTTATTCTTTTTTGTTGTTGTTGGAGTCTGTGTACAAAAAATATGAAGCTATTAAATCTCATCGGCCATGGTTTAGGCTTGTAAGTATACCTTAAACAACCAACTCAAAATATGCCGTGTGCATGTACCATCTGGCCTGATATTTTACTCATAATCTTTCTTTATTATTCTTCAATTATTAAAGAAATAGTAAGCATCACAAGGGAAGGGAAAATACCACCAAGATAAAAAAACACCACCCACTAGTTTCATTTTGCAAGATTTACTGCCATTTCAGGGCCTGACAACCTCCGTGCTCAGAGTCACAGCACATCCCATCCCACATATTTCTCACAATAAGCACCAGCAAGGGTACTCTGTTTCTAATGTCATGTTTTGAGGGGATAAATAGCTGTAGGTTTGGGGTTTTTTTCAGCACAAAAACTTTTCAATTATGGGCAACTGCCCTTATACCTTCTCAATTAAAAAAAAAAAAAGTTAGTTTTCCGTGGCAACCTCAAAACAACAACCACCATCAGGAGCCTCAGTGAGCTACTGAAACAAGATTTCTGGGAAGGATCCAACAGGTTACTATGACCTCCCTGAATTTTTGCAACTGCCAGCTTAAAAGTGTTGGTATTGATACTTTCCCTTATATAGACACCATAATCCAGTCTACAGGCTATTAAACAAAACCACAAACCTGGACTTATTTTTCAATACTAAAAATAAGAACAAAAGCAAAATAACCAATTAAAATATTCCAGAGAGGATACAGGCATATTTACTCATATATTCAAAGCACTCAATTAACTTCAGTACAGCACACACTGCAATATTTTGCTGCAGCATGGAATGATGAAATAATCCTCTTAACAAGCCTTTTGTTTTGGTAGATTAAGACATAATGTTTATTACAATTTTGATTTCTATTTTCAAAATAAGACTTCTTTTAAAATTAATACAACAATAAATTGAAAAAATTCTGAAATACCAAATGCAGTTATACACAATGATATCCAAAAAACTCTGCCGGACTTCGAGCAGCATTAGCTAAATTTTCTGTAAATACGGGATTAAAAAGCAGTCTCAACTTCTTTAATCTACAACAAGCACTTCTATTCACATTCTTACCACTGAAACTAATTTGCAAAATCCTTAGCGAAAAACCCTATCACGTTACCTGCTTCCATTGACATTAGCAACATATAAATAGCTAAATACCTGCCATTAAATGCATTTTTAATGTTAAAGTGCTGCTCTGAAGCCTTCCAATTTTATAAAACAGCATTGATCTATTTAATTTACTGAGAATTTGTACATTTCCAAAATTAAACATTGGACAAATTACTATTTCAAGCAGATTTCAATTATACGTTAGTTAAGTCAACTGTTGACAAGACTATTTAAGTAAAAGATAATCCAAATTTCTGTGGACAAAATTTCCTGTTAGGAACTGGTGAACAAATACAGATGCAGACAGTGACAGACAGTAAGACAGCCAGACCCTGTTCACTTGTACTGTAAAACCACAGATGCAACCTACAATGCACACATGTAATCAAATCAGGCATCATGGGTTCTCCAACCTTTTTCCCTGTGGTAGGGAAAGCCTGTGAGCTACTCTACCTTTTAAAAACACAATCACTAGTAACAAAGGGCAGTCTAATGAGTGCTATCACTGCCACTGCTCTGTTCTGTCTAGCAGGAGTGCAGCAAAATTGCAATGGATGTTCTCCCTCTGCAGAGAAGTCAGCTTCCCCACGTCTGTACCATCTCTGTAACGTTCCTACTTGAGAACAGTCACAGCATTAGACAAAATGAATTGTAAAGTTTGTTTCGTATAATATTTATAGTGAGAACAGCAAATAACACTTTTAATATGAAAGCAAAGCGGTATTTCATAGTATTAAAGTACCAACAGTAGGCTTTCAGCCAACAGTATCAACAGCACAATTTAGTGAACAAGACAAGGTGTGAATTCTATTCACAAGCCCTGCAGACTACAGTACCTTGGCATCACGGTATCTTCCCATCCCAAGCCCTCCTATGTAACAGAGAGATAAGTTTCCTATCATCCTGGGTTTGTTCTTATAATATAGATCTCATTTTATTAAATACCTTGTAAGTAAAGCTATTTACAGAAATTACATCAAGGTTAAGAATGTCTCTTGCTACCCTCCAACATTTAGTCCATCTTTAAGAGCAAAAGTCCACCAATAAATACCTCAGAGAAATTCATCTTATGGACCAGAAAGAAAAAAAGATTGCATAGCCTACCACTAAGCCTCTGTTCAAAAAGTCTATAAAGAACCCTTGATAGCAAACTAAACACCTCAGTTAATCTCAGATAGTCTCTGCCCTCATCACAGCAGCCATCCCAGGACCTAGGCAGTTCTGGTAGGTTGGCTCTTGTGAATTTGAGGCTCTCACTTTGCAAAATCAGAACAAGGGAAACAAAAAAAGTAGTTTCTATTCATCAATTATTCTCAGCTCCCTTTCTTAACTTTAACCAGTAACCAAATAAGTCAGTGGAGAGAGAACAAGCCATCAGTCCATTCACTGCTGTAGCCCAGGAAAAAGATTTTAAGCCACGACAACAGTGAGGGGAAAGATAGGAGTTGCTCTTGTTGAGAAAATGTTACCAAAAGGTACTTAAAAGAAACATACAACCTTTCTAAATATTACTAAACTGTTACCAGGCTCTCCAAGGCAGATTTCCATTGCATCTATGTTAGACACCTTTCAAATGGGTTCTAATGCTGCCATCTCTTTATTCAGCAAGGCCAAAAGGCAAAATTCATGCTCATGTCACAAATCCTTGACCTATAAAGCAGGATTACACCAACTCAATTCACGTATTCAAAATCCTCCTTTTCAACTCCAAACCTGTGAAATAATACTAAACAACTATCCAAAGTAATGTAGATATCACGGAGGAGAGATTTTATTGTCTTACAACTGTATTTCTTAAGCCTTTAAAAACTTTTCCAGAGGAACAAAATAAGAACATCGCAGCTATACAAGTAATCAGATACCTTAAACCTCTGTCCCAAAACCTGGCTTGGATATGACATGCTATTAAACAAAAAGTCTTTAAAAGTGCCTTATTTAGATGTTTATAGTGTGTTTTCAAATTGTTTTTAAATCTCCCTCCACAAATGTGTCATCTATTTGTCCAGAAGTCTGAAATTCAAATAGCACGCTATTAAGAAAATGTTAAACCCCAGCATTTTAACTTAATAATATAAATATGGAAAGGAATATCCATCAGTCAAACTTCATGTGAAGTTTTAGCACGTGAAAAAAAAAAACCCTACAAAAATAATATTTAAAAGAAGTTGTCCAGTAGCAAGTGTTTTTCAACCAACACTGCAAGACACAGCAAAAAAAAAAGTCTTTTGGCGTAAGGAATTAGGCCAGATGATTATACTGAAAGATAATTAATTAATATACAGGATTAAAGTTACACTCTAAAATAGGATAATACTGAGCACTTCCTCCACATATAAAGCACAGCAAAAATGTTTCCAGACACTACATGCAGTCGGTACGTCTCTTTCATATGAAAGACTTCTTAATGCCGTATGTCACTGAGTCACTTTAGGGGCTTACTTGCTCTTATTGTCACGCACAGTCTAGATCAAAATCATACCAGAAAAAAAAAAATCCAAAAGACAAACCCAAACAAATCAAATATGTGCCCTTCATTTATTATGTTTTCAGCCCCTGAATAACCTTATTCTTTTTTTCTGGTTGCCAGTTCTGTGGGGAGAAAAATCACCTACTTGGAACAAGACTTTAATTCAGTGGTTTAGATTCAGAAATGTCTGACCTACATTCCAATTAATTTATATTCACTATTCTGCAATATTTTGGGGTACTTTAACCAACTTTGAAAAGAGGACAGAAGTCTTTATGCCTTAGGTTAATTAACCTATTACCTAAATTAACTGCTCCCACCAGCACCTACTTAAATACACTATTTTAGTTAGTTGCATGAGGAAATCTACTGAGAGCTGAGAAAAAAAAAAGTCATCAGTCTATCTAGGCAAATATAACAGGCATGGTTATGTGTTTCTGTTCAGTGCATCTGGTAAGAATATCTAGAATCACAGTAAAGAAAATAATTGTTAAGAGCTAAACAGACGGGAAAAGAAAAAACTTCAAAAGCTCTCAGTGCTCCATTTCCTACTTGAAGAAGAAAGACTTCCCAGCTTCATTTGTAAATGCAGGAGGAGGCTATGATTTTGTACAGCTTTTGCTAAGAAATGACAACACTTTTCTAGAATAAGTTCTGGAGTAAAGAAAAAGTTTTTAATTATTCTCTGGTATCTAAAATAGTGATCTAAAAATCAGTGGATATCTGTTTAAGACCACATTAATCACATTAATTATATGAATACCATCAGGTTTATGAATATTGAGTTATGACAAATGAACATCAACTCTAAATAAACAAAACAAAACCAGACCTTAACAACTATCTTTAGCATCAGGCTATTTTGCCTACAGTGAGTAAAAATTCTAAGGCTGGCAGAGCGGTAAACAAAATTAACTCAAAATGTTAAGTCATCAATTTACTTCTGGAAATGCTTCTGTATTTGAAGATATCTAAGAGATTTTTCAAAGAATAACTGCTAAATTTATTTTCCATTTTGGGAGTACGCAGAAGGTTTAACTAATACAGAAGAGAGCTCAGTCATTTTCAGATGGCCTTATTTTATCTGATTCACAGAACTACAAATCATGCCCTTGCAAAGTGCATAAATTTCAAAAACAATGTTTGACTCCACGTATTTAAAGTCATTTAAAAGTCTTATATAGTGTGTAATTTAAGATCAAGTTTATTTCTACAAGAATTCTAATATATTACAACCCACTCCAAAAAAGGGATCATTACACTAATAAGACTTTAAATGTACTTACCACCTAACATTTAAGATTGCTAGGGTTAGGAATTATAATGCAAACAGCTTGTATCAGTCTTGATATTGGAGATATAAAAACAGAACTCATCCTTATTTTGAAAAGAAAAACCCGTAGTACTTTTTTTCTTCAATAAAGGGTTTGGGTTTTTTAGAAGTCACCACCACTGTAGATTTTGCACAAGCAATTCCCCAGCTTCCACTGATTTTCAAAGGGACAAAGCTGCAGGACTCTTGGTATTCATATTATTCAATGGATTTTAACAATTCAAGCTATACTCTTCTTCAGTACAGAAACCTACTTATTTCAACTTTACCCACACCCATGAACATTTGCCTTACAAACAACCTGAAAAACACAGCACTAAGAGAGTAGGTTTGTTTTCTAGGAAATTTTATAGAAAACTGCAAGCCGGTTCTAGCACTCCACCCACTGTGTTATCCACAGGATATTCTGCCACAGGCATGTGGGAGGTTCATACACGTTAAGTTCTCAATATATGAACAGTCACTTTTTAAATCAAGACCTCAAAAACCCCCCAAAAAGCAAGGATTTTATCCTTCAGTTTTTCACTTCAAAAAACATTTCACACATTTCCAGATTCTTAAACTGCAATCTCTTTCTTATCAGTTGATATCAGTACCTCAAAGGTGTATCTAGAATCACACACTCAAGACAAACACTTTTGAAACTAAGCTCCATTCTACAAGAGCAAATAAAAGAACAAATGTAAATAGTCTAGTAGCTCCTTATAAAAAGCCAGTTGGGGATTTTTCTTCTCCAGCTCAGTTAACTCGATGCAGTCACTGCCTGTTTGATCTCTCAGTTTTCATCTGTCGGATTTTTTTTAACTTGTATGTGACCTAGCTGAAGCCAACTGTTGGTTCAAATTAAGACAAAGAGACCAAAATCCTGCTATATGTTCATCTCAGACAGAATGAAGACAAAATTTCCCAAAATAGAAAGCTTGAATCAATGTGGCTCTGCTCCAAAAAGGACGGAAGATACAGAATATGTTCCTGTTCATATAGAGCTGGAGAAGTTCAACAACCACCTTTTAGGCATTCAAGAAGAACAGCAGGAAGGAAAAAAACCCAACACACCAAAACCCAAAGACATAAACACAAACTTCTCCAGAAGTCCATGTTTAGCCAGCTGGATTAGAGACTGATTCCAGTAACTGATGCTAGCACAATGCTAGCTTATCCTCCCATAAGGAAGTCTGAAGTCTCTCCACAAACGTCACCTCTGTGCAATCCTGGGCAGAGGAAAACAATGTTCTAATAGAAGTCTAAGCTCTCTACATGACTCATTTATTGAGCTCAAGAGCTTTAGTTGTCTACTCTAAACGCTAGCCTATGTCCATATGACAACTAATGACATCCTCCTAGATCACTTAGAAAATGTCTCACTGTTGTTTTCAGCAGTCTCTGACAGCTGTAAACCAAAAGGGAAAAAAAACTATTTGTTATCTGTCCTAGATTCTAGACACGGTATCTTTCCAAGGTTTAGCCTCACTTGCCCAGTTAGTTTTAGAAATGCTTGAAGTATCCGTAGTCAATTCTGACAAGACAGAAGATGGTCCAATTCACACTCTTGAAGTCTTCCAAAGTGGTGAAGATAATCTGCCTGAGGATTATTAGCATTATTTTCAAAGATGAGATGACTGACAGTTCACTAGAAAATTGTAAACAGCAGTAATTAAGGATGTATTTTACAGACAACTCAGCTATTCAGACTGTGGTGGTAGGGAGGGCACTGATGTGGACCAGGGGACACATCATGGCACATACTTGACAAATGTCCCCCAAGCAAAGGTGTCACCACTTATGAATCACATTTTACTAATGGGCCTGTCCTGTAAACAAAGGATCAAATAGTGCAGCAGCTCAGTTGGACATAACCTGTGGCACCACTGTTGACATCAAATACAAGAGAGGCTTGTAAGATTCATTAACAGGAAGGATTCTTGCACTTTGCAAATCCTGCATCACTAGATGGCAAGTTACAGCTGGGACTTAGAATTACATGTGAAGGAAGCAGATGCTCCTCTCCCATCATCCTCTTAATGAATTTGGGTCTTCTATTTAATTTTCCCTTCTTTCAGAGGAACAGGAAAAGAAAAAACCAATTTTGTGGCATTGTTTTAAAACAATACCACTGGCTAACGTCACTGTTCCCACCCCACCTCCCCTTGTAATCCACTGGGCTCTCTGCTTGGCAACATTGAAATTCATTTTGCTTATTTTACCATTACATTTTGTTAGCAAGTATGTAGAGTTATTCTTAAAAAACTGTTGATGTTTTCAGAGTTACACTGCATCATTTCCACTGTTTAATTACTTAGGATTTAGTCACCAAGCCAAAGCATTCACAGTGGTGAATCAAACACCACCACGATGCCTTTTGCTGTGTCACTTTAAGACTGTGATCTTCAGTTTCTGCTCTTCCTATTTTCCTCAGGCAAACAAGAATAATGGTTCAAGTCATTTTCTACACAAGTGACATTGATGTAAAAGTCCATTTTTGTTATTACACAATGGCTCATATTTAAAATACATTTGAAGATAAGTGTGTGTGGATATTTTTCCAATCTTTTAGTGTAAGTTAAAGCATTTTAGCTATATGGTATTAGTTAATGTAAGTATTAGTATCTTCATTTCCGTGACACTGGCAAACACCACAATCCAGTACTTAATCCAATTACAAAAGCTGGTAGTAATATTTGTACACATTTCCTCTTGAATGGGCATTTTTTTGTAACTATGTTGCCATTAAAAGTGATACAGGAAAATACATTGAAGATTAGCATTAAGACTAAGTTAAGAAGGTCAGGAATGAAGTGTGCGTTACAATTTCCATTAGTTCTCCACAGATAATTTTAGAATATTGGGCAGAAATTAACAGATAAACTTGAAAATTTACATCTCAAAATGTCCCTGTAAGTTTTAGAATTAAAAAAAAAAGACAAAATTGCTAAAAAAAAAATTATATATATTCCCAAGTGATTATCCTAATTTCATTTCATGCTTGTCATATCTGGCAATTAATTACTGTCTTTGAGTATGTGGAAGAGTCTGATTAACACTGTCAGCTGATCTCTGTAATACACTTTTTACTGCAGACAGACTTTTATGACATCTGGTAAGTCTTAAAAAAATGTGAAAACTGTCTTTCTGTAGTAGAATCCCTGTATCTTCCATCACATGAAACAGCTTTACCAGAGGGGGCTGGATGCACTGCTCCTCACAGACCATTCAGCTGCAGGCTGAACAGGAGAACTAAGAAACTGTAAAGTTAAGCTGTTCCCATGTAGTTTTAAGGCTACAATGAATCACTACAGCTAGTGTGGGAGAAAACAACAAAACAACAAAGGAGCTCTCCAGAGCCCAACCCAGAGCTGAAATGAATTTCTGTCTTTCTCTCATCTCACAAAAAAATAGATTATCCTCTCTTTCTTTTCTTCTCTGCTACAACTAGCAGCTCCTTGCTGGTTTTCATAGCTAGAAATAGCCACGGACAGGTCTAAAATGCTGCCAGGCTCCAGACAGGTCCTGCAGTAAACTGATGCACTCCTGGGTACTGAGAGGGCTTATTAACCCAGGCAGGGCTTCACAAGACTAAGAGTCCTTCCAGAGGGAAGAATTTTTCGGGAAGCAGATGCACCCAAATGACAGGTATGATGCAGAAGTCTGAGCTACCAAACACAACACAGTTATATACCCAACTGTCTGGATAATTTAGGAGCCCACATCCACGACACTGCAATACAAAAGTATCTGCCAACTGAAGTCTTCATTGCAGATTTTTTCCACTAATTTTGCTAAATATGCTGGGATCATGAAATAGCTTCAAGATCTGAATTCTAGCCTAGATTAGATTGTTGTGTGAAATGACTGCAGTTTCTTAAACAGTGAAGGTAAATAACAGGAAAAGCTTCCAAAACATGTCTGGATCTTACTCATGTCTGTCATCCAAGATAACATCCTTCCAGCAGTAATTTTTTTAGTTTAACCAGAAACTGAGTGACTGTAGAAAAAACTACTCCAAGAAATTATTTCTAAATTCTGCGTTCAGCTTAGTATGTCATAGTTAACCTGATAAATGTTTATAAAATAATGACTCCCAAATCCCTTTCAAATGAACTGGCATCCTCAAGTCACTTCCAAAATAAGAATTTATCCAGTGTTATGAACAATCCCTCTTCAACCCTCAAATATCAAAAGAAACACTTTCAACGATTTTTCTTAATTATATGAAATGCTAATACTCATGTAATCACACAAAATGTAATTTGCTCAAGGAGCTAATTGTTCCCAGCTAACACCTCGGATCATTTCTTTCTTCTGGACAGATGCACAGTTTGAGATCACCATGCAAATTCCATAATTAATGGATTTTAGCAAACTGGGATGGCATAAATTATCCATTAAAATAACAAACCACACAGGTATGTACCATTCTCTCCACACTCCTTTTAGACAATAAAGCTTATTAATCCAAGAAGTTTTAAATGTGAAGTCTTTTTCTATTCTCTGAAGAACAATAATATCAAGAACAACCAAATATTGAAATAGTTTTAAATCAAACAAGTGTGAACATGAGCTGTAAACACAGGAACATATCTGGTGACTTCAGGCAATCTCTGCAGGAATGCAGAATAAGCAGTTTCCCATAGAAACCCAGTGACATAAAAGGACCAGTTCCAATAGTGAAATCAGCAGCCTGAGACTAAGCTTCATTTTGCTGGAGCACCACACTGTTCTACCACACTGATTACTAACCCTACTGTCCTTACCCAGACTGCTTATTTAAGAGGTTTCTGATCAAGAATCATTTGCTAATAAAAAGAATGTTTCACATGCTTAATATATATCAAATTGGTTCCACAAGAGACTTGTACACCTTGACTACTGAGAGCTGTATGAGATTTCCATTTTTACAGGTAAATTCTGTGCCTCTATTCAGTGCTCTGACAGGTAGAGAACATCAGTCATCTATCCACAGAAACTGAAAATCACAGTACAGCCTGTAGAAAGTGATTCAGAATAGCTCAACTCTAGTGCCCAAACACACCTACCTGCTCCCACAGACAGGTTCAGAGCTGAACTCAGACTTATGTAAGTTGCCCAGTTTGGTAATCTGGCCCTGAGATGTTACCTTTCAAAAAACTAAAAGTGCTACTGCTTATTTCCGTTTTTATTTAAAATAATTGAAAGTTACACAAATTACAACAACTGAATAAAAAGTATTTGCTTCCATTGAGGAGCAAGATCCGATTGAATATTCAAGATGAGAGTTCAGATGAACAGCAATAGGAAGTCTCAATGGTAATACACTCAAAATGTCATGAAGTACCAAATAAACCTTTGCAGATTTTTCAGAATCTTCACTTACTACCCACATGAAGGAAGTCTACTGCATGACTGAGACATAGTCATTTGAAATACATCATTGACACCTTTGCTGGTTTGTAATTTTCATTGTTACTGCACAAAGAATCTTTTATATATTGTTTCAAGTAAAAAAGTTGAACGAGGTTTTATTTTTCCATTAGACCAATTAACCTCAATGTTTATTGGATTGCTATCTGCAGCAAATACAAACAGTCATCATCAAAACTTATTCTTTTATGTTTTCATCCATCTCTCTCTCCCCAACTGGGATTTTTTTGTGGGTATGTGCCCAACTATAACTCTAGTCTCCCAGTTTCTTCACTAATCCATCTCAAGTATCTCACCTTTGCAAGTAGGAGAAAAAGATGTATATTTGTTGACTAATCATAGGAAAAGGCTCACTCAATCTGAAAAGAATGCCACCTGTATACAGAGAAATGGGTGATATGTAGCAGGTTTACTACACCAGACATTCCATTACACCAAGTCCATTACACCAGACTTATTCACAAACAGGTTTCAAACTGGCATTCTTTCATAATTGGAACTTTATCACGTGAAAGCCCATGAAGTGCTGGAGCTGAGGAAAACGAAAAGGCTTCAAAAATCCCTAGAATCAATAGGTTTTGAACTTGATCTCTAAGTAAGGGGTTTTACATACATACTTTGTACCTTCATTTTATTTAATATCTTTCATTTAATCTGAAGAGACGTGTACTTAGTGACCCTACAGACGCAATGTATGTCTGAGATAAACCACTACCAAACTAAAGACAGGGAAAATCTCTGCCCTGCAAAAAGCTTCCTTCTACATATGTGGTATCTTTGAAGAAATTAAAAAATTTACTGCCCTAGGGTTTGGTGTTGTTTACTCTGTATCAAGTTGCCTACATTTCCAGTTATCTAACTCCTGTATGGATAAGAAAATCTACTTGTCCATACACTAAAAAGATAATTTTCCAAGTATGAAACTACTGTCTACAGACATATCTGCTGAGTTTATTTATCATCTCTTTGCTATTAGCAGAACAAGTCTTTGTGTTGTCATCATTCAGAGCATTACCTCTGTAACAGCACGAAAACCCACAAGTGTCATAGTGCTGTTTTACTATCAACTTCTGCAGAACACAAAAAGACTCATGTCCTGTGGAGTTTTTTTAACGCTTCTGTGTACTAAATTTTTGTACCTATGTCATTAGAAACTCAAAAAGCCTCTTCTTCAGCAGCAACAGGAATGAGAACTTCAAACTGGAGTGTCTTACAAGTTTAACTAGTAAGAGAGATTCATATTATAACTATGGTAGAAATCCACTCAGGAAAAGAATATCCATATCCTCTCCCTTTGCAGAATCTGTAGAGAAAGTAGGTATCTCTACTGGCTGCTGATTCCTGAAGTTAAGACATGCTCACAATGCCAATCTCTATGATTATTTCTGGTATAACCTCATCATATTAATAATATATATTTTTAAAAATCTTATACTTTTCCAATATCTCTATTACCATATTATGAAGTCATTTCTATTCTAAAACACACTTCAAATCAATAGCTACTTACATTTCTTAGCTTAAGTTTTGCCAAGAAAAGAAACTGCTGTGTAACTCTCAAATTGCATTCTATAACAGTAAATCTTTGTATCTTCATTACAGCAAAGTGCATTTTTATTGTCTGGAAAGAGCCCAAAACTCAAAAGTCTCTAAAACCCACAAAAAGTGAGATCAGAGTGTGTTCAAAACAGCAAAACAATAGCTGACTGTTAAGAATAGGGCAGACAACATGGCATAATTAGTGTACCTATATACCTCATATGACTGGGAGGGAATATGAAGGTTGCCACCAATAAGCAGCTTAGTAAAAGGTTAATGAGCATGGTACAGCTCATTTGAGAGCTAACAGAAATGAACCCGTGACCACTGCAACTGCACAAGCAGGGAGATAAGACACCTGAAATAGTCCTTATTGCATGTCTCTAAATAAGAAACACACTATGGTAATGCTAGTAACAACAGTTTTGTGGTAACCACTTTATTCTGCTATTAAAAGGACATGATATAGAAAGTTGAAACCAACAAGGACAACATCTATAGTACTACTCTTAAAGAACTGTTTGAGTGGATACAATAGAAAACTAAAGTTTGGAAACAGGCAACTATATAAACCCCACTTTGTGCTGATCATTGGGATCTACCATCCTGCTCTAGTAAAACAAACCTACATGAAAAAAGTAAAGTCAAGTGATGCTGACTTGCAAGATTGACAGCACGTGGTTCCTGAGCCTGCCAGCATTAGATTTGGGGACAGCAAGTGACAGCAAGGCGAATCGGTGGCCATCCGGCAGAACCCTAAGAGTCGACTTCATGACCAACCATGGAGAAGTCAAAGCTTTCCATACTCATTCCCAAGCTCCATCCTCTGGCCAATTTAAACAGTTGATTGCAGTCAAAATAGACTTACAGAGTATGTAAAGCCAAATCAAGGATCCTTTAACCTTCATCTGAGGCTAAGGCTGACATAAAAAACCAAAACCACAACAATCTTCTCCAGCTTCTCAAAGGTGCACCACAACTCATGTATAGAGCAGAAGGGGTAAAAACAAAAGTTGTCATCCTAGATCTTCCCCACAACTAAACAAAAAACTTCTGACAGACCACAATGTTTTCAGAAAACCTGTTTGCATTTCTATTACAAAGCAACAACAAACACTTTAAGATTAAAGTTAACTATAAAGCAGTAGTAACTCTTGCTACTGTCAACTGAATTGCACAAATCCCTCATCAGTGACGACACCCAGAAAATCCTCACTGAATTTTACCAGCAGCCTTGCTTCCAGAGATTTAATCAAATTCTAATACACTAGATAGCAATTGGCATTCAGTGGCACAGGGTGTTTTGCCAGACCAGAGTCAAAGAAGAGCGATTAAACACTATTCGAATAAAACACAAATTACTGTTTATTTGTTTAGACATAAAGTGCCTCCCTTCTTTTTCAATTAGTAGACAATTATTTTTATGGAGAAAATGGTACTCAAAATGCCAGGCAAACTAAAATGTACTTACTAGTCTACATTATGTCCCTTCAGACACTTCAAAAGCACACCAGGAATGGAAGATGCCTTCTTCCACTTTCAAGCTACAGTTACATCACAGTCACTCCTAGCAATGGATAGTACAAAAGAAGATGATCTTACTGATCAATGCTTTACTGTTGCCTAACACAAAAGACAAAGAATATTGCATATTTTAATGTTTAATGCTACTTAGCATCTTGAAAAAAAAAAATACTCCTTTGTGGGCTTCAATCTGGAAGCTAGTAGGGTACCGGTGCCCCTTTTAACCACCTGAAAAGATAATTTCTCACACTACAAGTGTTTTTGTTTACAAAGATATAATTACTGTTATTCAAAGGTTTATTTACAAAGTTACTTAAGCCAGAGTAGGGAGACATCAAAAAGGTTTTGAGCTAAACATGGAAATAAATACTATGTACTTCAACAAAAGGTATATAGGATGTAAGAAAAAACATGAGGAGAGGATAGGCACATTCCCTGTAGATGAGAAACTCAAAACTTTCAGTAAGGTAACAGGTTATTAAGCAGTTGTGCACTCTCCTGTCTTCTTCCTATAAATTCTTTGCTAAGGAATATATATTCATATATCATAACCCCAAGACAACATATTCACACAAATTCTATTCAAATATCAAGCTTTGCATCTTATCAGCAAGGAGCCTGATTTTCCAACTAAGTTCTCCATACCATCTAAACCACAGTGTCTCAATTCTCAGCTATGCTACCACGTAAGTGTATTGCTGCTGCTCAGCTGGTACCAAATTTTGCAGGATCTACCTGCATAAATTCATCTGAAACTCACTGGTGGAGAATACATGTACCACAAAACCTTGGGCAACTATGGACAAGCTGAAGGTTCTCAGGCAGGGGTCTATTCCCACTTGAAGCTTTAAAGGCAAAGTTCTAGACAGTTAGGATACCAACGACTCAGTCTTCCTTAGGACAATTTCATTAATGTGCATTAAGCTTAGCAGCCTGTCTGCCCCTTCAAAATACAATGGGTCAGAATGAAACATGGCAAATTTATAGGTCAAAAAAACACAGTATACAGGGTTGTGCTACCAGCACAACTATCTAGTGTGAAAAACAGCTGTAGTACTGGATTTTCATGTCAAACATTCACAAATTCCCAACTCCTTACAACCTAAAGAAAGCATTTTAAAATAGCAGTTCACTCAGTTCTGTAATAATTTGTTTCCTAAATTGTTCTCAGTGTCAATTTCCTTCTATCCTCACATTTCTACTCATTTCTGTCCTTAACACTGCACTCAGCTCCTGTTCTTATGTTCCCCTCTAATCCCTTTAACGTGTCACTGGCTCACATGTGTCTCATCCATTCTTTCTCGTGCAGAAAGTTTGAGAAATACATGGAAAATTCATTATCTCTAACTAAATGATGAAAGCACTCTACTGCCTAAATACATCTCCCAGAGGTAAAACAAAGATGCCTCTGTTGAAAGGGAAAAGCACATCACCATTGGGTCCACAAGCACCCTAAAAACTTGCCTGGAGAGTGTAAAGATCATTTGCTCTACTTGTGCTTTCTAGGCATGCCGGGAATGTCCAGTCTGTACCACGACTACACAATCCCAGCCTCTCCTTCAGGCTTTTCTCCACAGTGAAGAGCTTCAGCCTGTTTTAAACACAGTAAGAGAATGGAAACAAACTTGCTTGTGACAGCTTCCAGGTTGCCCAGAGATAGCTCTCTCCTGAAGAGAATTCACTACCTCAACATTTGAAAGGAACACAGTATTACTCGAAGAAACTACTTTGTAGCCTGTCATGGCTTTCCAAATCTTGGATATTTTTACACACACAGCTTCCTGAGAAGTCACAGGAATTTGATTGCAGAAGAATTGTCAGAAAGGCTTTAAAAGTTACATCACTGCAAAGCTAATTACACTTCAAAATTCAAAGAGGTACTTCCAGTTACTCATCTCTAATGAATTTCAGAGAAAAGGCTTATTGCAGAAGAATGTGGTAAACAACACAAAAATCCTTATTTGACACATAATACAAGCTACAGAGGAAAAACAAACCAAAACAGAAGGGAAACACAGTATCCTGAGTGGCTGGATGGTACTTAAACAGCAGTAAGATACTTAGTGTAATTTAATCAGAAATGAGGGTGAAATCAAGTCAAGAAGTTACAGGCCACTTCTGCCATGGAAATATCAGTGAACATTTCATTATAGTTACTATATGATGCAGTCTGTGCTGCAGAGTGTACATTTCTAAAAGAAAACATACTATCTTACACACACTTACACACACACACAAAAAAGACAAAAAGCACCAAAAAGTTCCCCCAAAGTTTTGCTTATACTTAACACCTTTTAGATTTCCGCAGTTATTGAAGAAATCCAGCAAACTGGAAAGGAAGAGGACATCACTTACCATGGGATGTCACAAACAGTCCCTAGAGAATGAACTTTAATCCTTTCTTACATTAAGTAACAGCCACCTTGCCTCTCCAAGTAAGCAAAAGCCACAAGTCTTGCTCAGGTGGCTCACCAGTGGCAGAAGCTTGGCAGGATACCTCAAATGCACTGTCCACAGAGCCATCCTTCTACCTTTTGCAAATGGGGATATTGTGGTCTTAACATTAGAAATCTGACAGGATCCCAATATTTCTGATACCTATTGATTCTGACATTTAGCTACATGTAATTTGAGGCGTGTCACGGCGCAGTGGCTTCTTCACCTATTACAAACAGAAAACAACGCATACCTTCATGGCAAGAAAGCTTTTGGTAGCAGAAAAGCAATGTACAAGCATCCTTATTGTAGAAGGACCAAAAGAAATCTCTTTTTACCTATTAAGAGCAACCATGAGCGAAAAGTAATATTGGGGACGCCGGACATCTTACCTGATTTTATAATTGGGTAAGGTGTGCTTGCGCTTTATCACTTTCTTGAACTGGTTCACAATGATGGAAGTGAGCTGAGGCATGGGCCTCCCTTCAAACTGGGACTTCACCTCAAAGTGTATCACAGGGTCATCCATGAAAGAGAAGGACCAGTGCGTGAAGGGCAGGCGCGTGAAGACCAGCTTCAGTTTCCCTGCCACCCGGGAGATCTTGACAAAGAGGTAGGCCGACTTGCCAAAGACCAGATCAGCATCGATGGCCAAGTGGAAGCCACCGTTGTACTCCAGGTCCACCTCAAAGCCCAGCTCCTCGGGGCAGCCCTCTTCGTTGCAGACCACCGGCCGAATAAGCTTGACGGCTTTGAAGACAGGCAGAACGTTGCCGAGAGAGACGTCCCTGAGGCTGAGCCCCTCCAGCACCTTCCCGGTCATCTTGGCTTGGAGCAGCTCCTCAAACTCCACCTTGATCTTCTTGGTGACCCAGTTCCTAACCAGGGCTGTGTCCCTAAGCTCCCTGAAGAGGAAGAGGAAGATGGCATTGAGGAAATGGCACGTCTCCTCGCGAGAGGAGGGGGCCGGAGGGGGCTCCGGCTGCTGCTGCTGCTGCTGCTGCGGCTGCTGCTTGGCGCTGGGCTCCGGGCCCGGGGCGGCGGCGGGAGCCGCGGCGGCTGCAGGCGCAGAGGCCGGGGCCGGGCCGGTGACCG
Organism: Urocolius indicus; assembly: GCA_013401255.1. Taxonomy (NCBI): domain Eukaryota; kingdom Metazoa; phylum Chordata; class Aves; order Coliiformes; family Coliidae; genus Urocolius; species Urocolius indicus. The sequence goes on along the minus strand of WBNH01004793.1, from coordinate 75,631 downwards.
GCTCCGGAGACGCTTGGCCGCTTGCCGGCTCCGAGCCTTGCAGGTAATCTCTGAGGGTCTGGTCGGCAGCGACGCGGGCGTAGACGAGGCCGTCGGAGGCTCCGTCAGCGCCGGGAGGCTCCGGCTTCTTCCTGTAGAGCAGCAGGAGCTGGAGCAGGAGCGTGAGGAAGCAGCCGGCCAGCGCCGACAGCAGGATCACGTAAAGCAGCAGCATCCTCGCCGCTCGCCTGGCCTCGCCGCGCNCTTGTGGCGTCGACGCGCGGCGGGGGGCGCATGCGCGCGGGGCGCGGCCGCGGCCGCGGGCGGGAGGGAGGGCGGAGTGAGGGGCTGAGAGCGGCACCGCGGCGCACACGGCGCTGGCCTCGGCGGCCCCCGGAGCGCCCAGGCGCAGGCACGAAGCGGGACCGACCTCCGAACTGCCCTTCCAAACCCGTCCCCAGGCAGAGGGGTAGCTGCGGCGGGCGCCCGTGCCCCGCGGGCCGCGCTCGGTGCGTGTCGGCGCTGCCCCGGGACGAGCCCGCTGTGGGGGGGGGTCACCTGAGGGCCCGTAAGTGCCGGGCGGGCGGCTGTGGGGCACCGTGGGCTGTTAAGGCATCGCTAGGGGAGCGGAGGGGAAAGAAAGAGAGAGCAGCCCGCCTGTGGGGAAAGTGCCTGGTTTGATTTGAGCGTTTCGTTACCCAGGAAACATAACGAGGAGCGATGAGGGGGAAAGGACGCTTCATCTCCTCCAGAAAACAGGCAAGCGGGGGATGATTATGTGAGTAAAGCTGCTCAGGAGAGGGGCAAAGAGACAAAAATCTGTTTTCGTGGGAGCTTTGTGACCTCCGAGAACCTCCTCTCAGTGTCCTCAGGATGAGAGGTGCTTTTAGCGTATTGTGACAATATCACGTGGGTGACGTTTCACTAAGCTCAGTAATTATTGGTGATAAAATAGTTCTGTGCTCTTCAACTGTTTACTAATGTTCAAAAGATTATATGCAATAAATGAAATTTAAAAAAAAACACCCAAGCAAATGTATGGAGGAAAAGAACATGAAGTAAAGAAAGCTGAGAGCTTTGTGCAACATCTTATTTCAGCCTGTGACATACGAGAGATCGCTGTTGTCCTGTGTGTAGGACTGAGGTACTGCAACAGTCAAGGTCAGTGGTTTCTTTGTAGGACGGACCTTGGCTTTGTTGAAGTCAGAGAGGCAGGAAAGGAGGGCATTTAATCTCCCAGAGTGCACACAACCCTTTTAGTGAAGGCAATGGATGTAATCCATGCAGGAGATGAGGCGAGTGGCAGCTGATCAAACTGAGGACTGGGAAGGATGGATGTGTAGAGGAAACTGCCTTAAAAGCAACAAACAAGGAAAGAAGATGACATCAGGCAAGGCTACAGTGAGGGGAAGAGCATGTAGAGACTCCTCAGAGTCTTTTTTTGAACATTTTGAGACACTAACGCAAAAGACCTGTTATCAGATTTGGTTTACAGAAGCGTGATGTGAAGTAACCGTATTTTTACTGGAAAATGTAAACACTTCAAAAAACCCTTGTTACTCTAATCCACCATATGCATTTAAAGGCCCCATCAAAGCTGTATGTACTGCTGGAGAATGTGCTCTGACATCTGCACGTTGTTTTTCCAGGTGCTTCCCAGTGTCTGGGAAGGAGAAAGCAAATATTGAAGAGGAAGTTTTATGATTTCTGAAAGACAGAATTAAGACAAAATTGAGTTAAATGAGAAGGCTTGTTTTTTACACCTGTTCTCATTTTTAGTAAGAGTCTTAGATAATGTTATATTTTAATAAAATAAAGGAAAGCACAGTCTCACATTTTTGTTTTGTTGATTGTTTAATTTTTTTGCACCAACCTCCACAACTAGTTAAAAATACAAACAAGGGAGAGGGGGGGGGAAGTGAAATTTCAATGCCAGGAAGATAAAAGCCCTCTTTACCCTCCCCCTCCATAAAGCATGTGGGGTGGGAGGATTGAAAAGCTCTTAATGATGCAGCGCTGTGGTTTGAAACTTGAGATTCAGAGTATGAATTTTTTATAGGTCTTGTGACTGGAAGTTGAAATGCCTGGGTGTTTCAACAGAGCATCTCTATAGAAATAGCAGAGAGGTCATTAGCCCAGTGAACTGCTCTCTTATGGGCCTTTACCAAGGCTAATACAGGCATACGCAGGAAGAATGGAAAGGTTTTGGATTTGCAACTAAATGGCTTTTCAGATAAGGAATAATATATTCAGAAAGGCTTGATTTTGGGTCAGGAGGAACAGCAGGAGAAATAAAAAAAAAAAGCCCTGTTGCTGATGTCTCAATGGAGTATTTTCTTCTGTTAAACAAGCAGAGTAGGAAATTTGGCACATTTTATGCACCTGATGGCAGCTTAATAGCCTCTGAAGTGTTCAGCTCAGTAATGGCTCTTCTCCTCTCCTAGGAACGTTTTCAACGGGAGCTGTGTTATCTTAAAGACACATTATGAAGCCAGAATCAGGGGTGTTTTAACGTTTTCGAATGAGAATGAAAGAGTAAAGGGAGATAGCAACAGACAGGTTAACATGAATACAAAAAGGATGTGCAAAAATGTTACGTAACCTAAAATAGGATTGAAATAAGAGAGAAAGAAATGATTTAAATGTGTCAGGTAGAGGAGAACCATTCATCTTAATACCATCTAAAAAGGGCCTTTAAGAACATATTTAACTTTGGCTTCAATTGGAAGTTGCGATTTGCTTTTTCTGGGAGTTTGTGTAAGTAGAAAGGTGTGTGCAACCTCACCAATTTCTGCCCTGCTTACACAGAGCTTTGTAAAAACTCTGTAGAACACACTCAGTCTTTGCACTTTGAACAGCTAGAAGTTATGAAATGGGATGCAAACCTGCAAAATAAAGTACCCTCTATATGTATTCTAATTTGTAAGAACTAGAGAAGAGTCAATTAAAAGAGATCTTTCACTGGTGTTTAAACAAGGAATATACTCTTGCAAGTCAATTCAGGATGTGATGGCAACAAACCTGTAAGAGTAGAGCTCCAAACCCAATTTTTCAACACTTTGTAGGAGATTGCAACATATGTAGGGCCCAGTGATTTAATAGAGAACAAGTAGCATAAAGCCACAGAAAGGATGTGTGTTTGAGGCAATTCTCTAAGAATAGTGATATTCTGGGAATATTTCACAGAATCCCACAATGGTGAGGGTTGGAAGGGACCTCTAGAGATCATCCAGCCCAACCCCCAGCTAAAGCAAGTTCTCCTTGATCAGGGAGCACAGGAATGTGTTCAAGTGGGTTTGGATACCTCCAGAGAAGGAGCCTCCCCACCCTCCCTGGGCAGCCTGTGGCAGGGCTCCCTCAATCTCCAAGCAAGGAAGTTTCTTCTCGTATTCCAGTGGAACTCCTAGTGTTCCAGTTTGTGCCTGTTACCCCTTGCCCCTTCTGGGCACTACAGAAAAAAGATTGACCCCCCCCATCCTCTCAACACCTGCCCTTTAGGTGTTTCAAAGCATTAATAAGAACATCCCTCAGTTTTCTCTAGGCTATTTGTCTCGATTGATCTCATCCATGATCACTCCAAGGATCTTTGGGTTTAGAAGCATTTTTAGCTAGCCCCACACAGCAGTACCAGTCAGAGGCACACTCTGAAGTTCATATCTTGGCAATGAGGAAAGAAACATCTACATCACAACTCAGAAAAGAGATTACAGCTCTTACAGGTTTGGGGGGGGGGTTGTTAAAATGTAGTTTGCAGAAGTTTTTTGTCAAGTAGATTATTTTTCAAAGCAGGAAGTTCTGAGCTGTTTGGTAATGAGTGGTTTTGGTAATTTTCTTCTTCACTGGACTGCAGTTGTTGCCTGCTTTTGTAATTTCCTGGGCCTCACATTGTTTTTGTATGACATCTCTTACAGACCAAAATGAGATTATCATTCCCATGGTGCTGTGTGAAACAGGATTTAGAAAGTGATTAAGGAAATTCATGGGGAAAAAAAAAAACATCGAAGGCAATTAAATATAGAAAGATTGCTAGAAGTTACACTGGTAACAGGATGCTGGGGGTTATCCTCCTCTTTTGACCATCCTCAGGCATCTGCAGTTTCAGCCAGGATACACTGCACAGAGGGCAGCTGGCCTTGTCCAATTCTGAAGATACTTGGAAAAAAAAGCCCACACAGCAGCCAGGGCTGATTGCAGTTCTAGTTCTGAACCCTGCCAAACACAAGTCCATCTTATTGTCAGGTGAGCCTACATTTTATTGGAGTGAACCTCTTTAAAAGCAGTGAGGCTTTAGATCATGTGAGACTTCCTCTTGTTTTTTTGAGGGGGCAGAAAGGGCTCAGCCCACCACCAGCTGCTCCCTGGCAAAACCCCTGTGCAACTCACCTGAAGGATCTCATCCATTGTGACCCCTCTGAGCCTATTCCTCACACAGAGGATGGTCCATCTCTTGTGGCTCAATATCAATTTCCAAATGCCTTAAGCACATTTCAGTGTTACACATTTCAGCTCTCCGCTGAGAACTGAAGGGAAAAACCCCACAGTTCGAGTGACTAGATCATATTTAGATTGTATTAATGCTGCAGAGAGCCACCAGTGGATTGTCAGGTGGAATAAATTGTTGAATCCATACATTTGTTTATCCTACTGAAAAACCTGCCCCCCCAACTTCTAGTTATTTTTTAAGGAGAGTGACTGAGAGTTTTAGGAGCTTGTGTTCCTATCCTAGAAGTGACTTACTGTGTGGATTCAGAAAAGGAAGCTAGAGCCATTATTTTCAAGATCGAAATGAATATGAAATGTTGCTTTGTTGTTGGATCTTATCTGAGACGCCGAAACCTCAATTGTCAGAGGTAATAAGGAACTCCAGAGTTTACTTTGGAACTGTGAAAACTATGTGCAGCAGGAGACAAAAAAACCCCTCCTTTGACTGTCCAAAGATGCAGATGCCCCAAAATGACATTCACCTGTGAAAAAAAGAGGTTTTTTAACTTTGTGCCTGAACTCTTGAACTTACCAGTCTAATACGATCTGTCTCACAACACTGATGCCCTTGTTTACGAACAGCTTTGCAGTCTTACATGCAGCAAGAAAAGGAATTGACTTGGTTGATAATAGTGGCTTAGAGCCCAAAGCGTTTGGATCAAAACATGTTAAAACAAAGAGAGTGAAATGTGTCCAAGGTTTAGTTTGGCCCAAATACGAATACGGTATTTTGAATGATGCTCATCTTTAATTATCATCATAAGTAGGTTCTGCTTGTTTAATCAAGAGCTTAACATTTTGGATGTCAAGGTGCTTTGGATACTTACTTCAAGAGGCTCATGTTCAAGCATAAAGTATCCTGCCAGTTAATCAGGTATTCTGTTACTATCTTGTCCAGACCTGGGCTTTTATTGTATCATGAACCAAAATCCTCCACTGAGGAGCTGTAGCTCTCAGATAACTTTTTCAAGATTTAAAAAATAAATACATAAACTGTAAATTTAAGAATGTCAGGCTTTTTATATCACTCATCCAAGGCAAACTGAAGATTTCCTTTATTCCCTGTCTGCTTTTATATCTTAAGTCCAGAAACTCTTCTTAATTCGCAGATCCAAGTGAGGCTTGTCACACGTATTTTGCTTCTTCCTTCTGGTGTTCATGTAAATGCTAGCTTGCTTAAGCTCTAGAAAGTGATATGTTTGGGATATTATTATCCCATTTGTCATTTGGTGTACACTCAAGTACCTTTTCTTTACATTCTCTGAAGCAGATTCACCATCCCTTATCAGAATTGCAGGCAGCCTCCTGGGGGCCCTCTTATATACTCCCAAATCATCTTTTTTTCAGAGTGGAGATTGTTTTAGCTACTTTCCCCTAATACATTTAAAGTATAATTACGTCATGATCAATATGTTTTAGATGTTCCACACCTTCACATTATTTCTTCTAATATTTGGCTCACTTCCTGGATTAGTCCAAAGCAGCCTCTGGCTGATGAGAGGCTTCAAGAAACTGCATTAAAAAGCAATTTTGAGTTTGTATAAGGATTCAATGGCTAAAGAATTAATACACACTTCAGGGATGAACGTAATATTTGAGATGAGGGTCCCTGTGAGGCTTTGTGCCTCACTTGCCCTTCATTAAAAGTGTAATTCCCTGCATTGGTCTGCAGGTATTTGGTTAGTGGGCTGGAGCTTCTGCCTCCGGTCCTGGCAGCAGCCTGTCGATGAGCTCTGTCTGCTCTGTCTCATTAGCCTCCAGATAAGCTCGGCCAAAGCAGGCCACAGTCACAAGCTTCCTTCCTTCTGCTGGAGGTTACCACCCCTGCAGTAAGGTCAGAGCTGAACACGTGTCTGTGCTGCAGCCATTTCATCGCAGAGCTGAGATTCTTTTATTAGCATTTATGGCTGTGAAGGGGCAGGGGGGGCAAAGGGCTATATGGCGGGGGGATAGAGGGTAGGAAAGAGATGCCTGGAACTTCAACAATCTGGGCCCAAGGTCTGTGTCCTGGTCCCAGAGGAGTGCTTGCTTGTGCAAATACTCAGTAATCCAATTTCACCAGCTACAGTCTGGGGATCAGTGACGTGCTGTGGCAGGTTTTGGATTTCTGTAGCTGCTCACAGCTCCTGCAGATCTTGATGCTGCATTTAAGTGAATCTGCCCCAATTCTCCAAACCAGAGGGAATATCTCAGACATTTTAGCCCAAATCCGTGAGGTTTCTTGGAAACTTGGTTTCTGGAGATCTGTGTAAGTATGGCAGGCAAGCATGTCTGTGTACTGCTACTCTGGGGCTCCTGGAGCTTCTCAGTGCTTACAGGCATCCACACAGGGCTGTACATCAAAGCTATCCAGGTAAGTATCCATAAACATGTTTGCAGAGCTGAACCTTTCACAGCTGCCTGAAGAGATGTCTCCTTTGCCCTCCTGTTTGGTCAGCCCTCCCTCCTCTCAACCTAACAGTTTAAACTGAGATGAAAATACCTTGTTCCAGGCAGTGGAAGCTAGACCAGGCATTTGATGTAAACAAATTTAAGGGGAAAAAAACCCAGAACACCTTTGTTAGAGATGACTCTGACAAGCAGTAAGTAGAGAAACAGTTTCCTCAGTTCCTACTGCAAAGCTGAAAGATGGCCATTTCACCTCCATTCCTGATATTGCACCGAAGGCCATTTGAGCATGGAAAAGCAGACTGGCTTTTCATTGCATCACCTTTTCTATTAGCAGGAAACTTGGGAATGATAAATGGGAACACTTAGTTACATATTCTAATTTCTGTACTTTCCTACTAACAGGTTTTTCTGTTGTTTTCCTACTATCAGTCTTGCCATTCCTGTGCTGATGCTTCTGTATCAGAGAGCAAAAAGATGCACATGGGCTCCCATGGCTGATCCTTACATATGTAGTCTTACTCCCTTCACAAGATGTTTTTGCACAAACCCAAGTAGCTTTTCTTCAGGAGATGGCCTGAAAACCATGTTTAGTGACAAATAAGAAGCACTGCACAAATATCTGGGCTACACATTGTAATATGTACATATACCTATCAATCTGGGCTACATGTTTGTAATAACATAAGTGACTGTTGTACTATGTAAGACAAATAGCTATATTACAGAGATCTCTGTAAATACCATTAGTAACACATTTCAGCTGAGAAAGCATAATGTTACAATTCCTGTCTTTCTCCTGTTAGAGTTTATTTAATAGTCTGGTTTCATACTACGCTGTCTGCACTGCTTCTGTTCAGAGTCTATTCAGAGCAAGGCAAACATCAGCCAAAATTAAATTCTCCCAGAAACACAACCTCACGTTTCACACTCAAAAAGTGACATTTGAAAGGACAGAAGCAACTTGTAGTTTCACAGACATTTTACAAGCTGGAAAACTCAATTGTAGTGACAGAAAGATCCAGCCTTATCCTTTATCACTGAGTCTGAGACACAACTTTCTCTCACCTTCTAACTTGTCTGTGTGTAAAACACTGCAGGGAAATGGACTAAGCGAGCTTCCGACACAAGGAAAGTATCACAAATAATGAAGAAAAAAGAAAAAGGAAAAATAGTAGGGATGGGAGGTTCTTCAAATGTTTGAATTATCAGTAAAAATAGATAAAAACCTCTGGCAGAAATGTGATTTAAATCAGTGCTCTTCACGCTCGCTTCCAAACTACTGTCAGAGGAAAATAATCCAAATTCCTCTTAACTGAAGAATCATTTCCCTATTTTTGAACAAAATGTGCTCTTGTAGCTTTTTTGGGGGTTTTTTTTGAGCTTTTGACAGAAGACAAAGCTCACAGATGTTTGCACAGTTTTGGTTCTGTTCATTTTCCATCATTTTTGTTCCCAGGCACTCAGTGATGCTGAGGATACTGGACTGATGAGAAGGTGAATATCTAGTCTGCAGGCTAAAAGAAGTGAGGAACCTGTCTGTTGTCCTCAGTATTGCAGCAAATTAGGAATTCCTCCCACTACCAGCCTACAGCTTTTCAGTTACTCCAATGATTTTAGAAGTGTGTCTCTAAAGCTGCAGCTGCCTGAAGTGCAGCCTATACGCTTCTATTTGAATTTACTTTTTGAGCTCTCCATCTAACAAATGGGAAAAAAAAAACCTGAAGTAAATATTTTCAATATGAAATTTAAAACTTCTTTGAAATAAGCCCTAAAGAAGCTTGGCTTCCTGAATAATTTCTGCTGAACTTTTTCATCCGTATAAAGTTATTTAATCCGAGTCAATATTGAAGAAAAAATAAAGCCAGGAGGATGAAAACTGTCATATAAAAAGTAAAACTGAAGTTCTGTGAGGGCTGCCTTTCCAAATACTGTTATTTTTATTGGAAGGAGTATGCTTAGAATATGGTAATGAAAGCTTAGAGGGTTTTTTTTTTTTGCCAAAATTTTGGCTTAAACACTTTTGATCAGCAACCTTTTTTTTCAAAAGCATTTCAAAAGAGCAGCACATGTAAGTACAGGAACATCAGCAATACCTTTTCTGCCTTCAGTACTGTGACCTAATCGACTAGACTTTAAGACAAATAAAATCTTTAAAGCAGTCAATACAGTTTTTGTTTGAATGTCCCATGTTGAAACTTCTCAGATTTAACTGGAGGAGCTCCAGATGCACCTAAGAATGACAGCACTTCTTTTCATAATAGGATTGCTGCAATTATCACCTCAGTTACAACAACCCTGAGCACTTCTGCTTTAGAAAAGGCAGAATGTATTAAACAAGGGATATCTGCAAGGGCAAAAAACTGTTAATGGAGTACTAAAACTGCACATCTACAAAATGTTATGAGTTGGAAGACTGAGTAAACCTCCTTTCAAGTGCTGTTTAGTTCCACAACCTGTATGCTCCCACATACCATCTTGTACAAGTGGGAGTATTGTCAGCTTCTCCTAGTCTGAGAGATAAGTGTTACCTATGTGGAATATAATTAATGCACATCACATACAATAGCTGTAATAAAGGTCTCCGTAGCAACATTCAGAACAGATATTTTTAAATGTTCTACCTTAGTCTCTTGTTTTTAAATGCAACTGTTAAATATTTCCACTGCAGATGCTGCCGTGAGCTAGCCACCCAACAAAACTCCTTTGTCAAGGCTTGAAAATATGATCCCTGCCTTGTTTTTGCACAGATCACTGCAGGCTTGCTTTCCTTTGCAGGCAGTAAATAACCACTAAAGATTGCATAATTATTTATCAACGTGCAGCTGGTGTGGAAAATGAACCTGTAAGAGCTCCCTCTCCTCGTGGGAAGAGGAGGAAGGGGTGTGGGGGTAGAAAGGATATAACAACAGAAAACTGAGCAAGTTTTAGCTAAAGGTCCCCCAAACTGGTAGCATACAAGCAATGGAAAAAGAGGCTAGGGAGGCACATCATGCTCGGGAGCAGGTCTGGGAGAGGTAGCAGGAAAGGTGGCAAGGAGGAGAAGGAAAAGGAAGCTGGAGGGCATCTCCCTGAACCCCTGTGAATGCTTCTGCCGGCACAGAGGCAGAGAAGCTGTTGTGGGACCAGTGCCTGGTTAAGAGAGGAGAAAAACAGAAAGCAGTTGGGTTTTATCTCAGGGATCTTGAATGACTGATTAGATTCAGAAGGATGACAATATTTTTCTTAGAAATGAAGCAGAGTGTGGGTTTTTTTTGCATACCTCTCCTTCAGACCTGTTTGCCCAGAGCTTCATCCCCTGCTGATTTCAGCATAAAGATCGAGTTAAGGCTGACATGGGTTCCCAGACCTCCTCGTACCCAGCATTTTTCTTTCTTATCTCAGGGTGATCCTATTGCTTTTACTGGTTTCTCGCCCCTACAGAAGGCAAAGCATTTTGCAGGGAGAATGCAGATGAAACAGGTAGAAAGCAGGCTAAACTCAGCCCTGTACTTAGCAAGGTAGTGACATTTCATTTCTGGAAGGAACAGAAAGGTCTTCCTTTTCACTGTTAACTTCTTAAGAGATAACAGCAAGGGCCAATAATAGGAATAATTTATACACTGCTGTACACAGGAGTGGTATAGGAGGAACAGAGGCACATACTGCAAGCTTTGGATTTCATTAATAATATATAAATGTGCTTACTGGATAAAAATCCAACCCTCCTAAGTTTGGTAATAGACTTCTGAGATGCTAATCTTTGTTTCATTAGCTTAAATGCTTAAAACACAGTCTGGCAATGCTGCTTGTACTGTGCAGAAATTACGTACTTTGGAGGGAGCACAAGCCAGGGAGCATGAGAGTGTATTCATCTGTTATCTGCTCTATTAAAATACACACACACCTCTGCTCGATCTCTGAAGCAGAGTAGGCACGAAGAGTGTCACAGGCAGGGGAGAAGAATCACACGTAAACATGGATAAATTACATGGTAAGAAGGATGACAGGAAAAAAATGAGTGGGATTTTGACAATGGGCCTGATAAAAAGCAACAGGATGTCCAGGGGTAGATAAAAGGAGTGAGCTTTGTCCCATGTTAAATCTCTTCCAGGGAGGCCTGAGGTCCTTAACAGAGATACACAAAAAGATACCTTTATGCAATAGAATTGCCTTGGGTAGGTCTAGCTCATGTATTTGGGGGTTCTTCTTTTGCCCTGCTATTAGGAAGGCAGCACAGATTTCTTTGGCTGATGACAGCTCTGTTATGGATGATGACTGTCTAGGATGCTCTTCTTTAGGACTATATCTCCCTTTCACTTAGACCGTCCACTATTTGACTGGGAAAGCCTGGGAGAGAGCCTGTCGATTGCAATTTGGCCAAGCTGCCCCTATCTCTAGGAAAAGGGCAGCCATCAGCAGCTATGTGAATGCTTAATGTAATCGTTAGAGCTACTAGCCAAGAGGGGTAGGGGGGAGGAGGAAAGTATGTGAAGATTTAGGACCAACTGCAAGGTCTGTTCAGGATCTGTGCCAAAGAGCTGCTGGACAGGCTGCTAGCTGAAGCCTGTTACACCACAGTGGTTCATAACCAAGGTAATTGTCTGTGTTTGATTTTACACAGGAGATTTGTGGGCATTAATACTTCCTCCACACCAGTTGCTCAGCGGATCTGATGCTGTAACATGAGCTCGCCTGCTTTCTCGGTGGTTAAAAGGGCACCGTCAAGGACATTGTCAAAGTATATGGCAAGTTATTTGTGAAACCCTCTCAGAACAGTGAAAATACTGCTTTACCACAAGGCCAAGTTTTGCTTTGCTTCCTACAGTTACTTTCATCAGTGTGACTCTTTCCACGGTAACTTTCTTTTTAGCATCTTTTCTTGGAAAGATGCATTTACCAGGAGAGATTGTTCACTTGACACAAGATAGGTGCTGTTAAGAGCAAGCACACATTCCAATTTAGGTGAAGGAGGAGGTCACAGAAGCAATGAAAATTTAAAAACAAGTTATTGCTGCGCTATCATATATCATCGACTTTTTCCTTCTACTTCCCCCACCTTGAAGTTAGCAGTAATGTCCCAAGCTGGTTTGCATTGTGTGGTTCTTTTTGTGGTTGTTTTGTGTTTTTTGACACAAGTGTTATCTTCAGAAATAGAGTCTGGTCAGAATTCAGCAGCACAGTCCTATCACAGAATCATAGAATGGTAGGATTGGAAGGGACATTTAGAGATCATCTAGTCCAACCACTCTGCAGAACCAGGTTTACCTAGATCAGGTCACACAGGAACATGTCCAGGTGAGTCTTGAAGATCTCAAAAGAAGGAGACTCCATAACCCCTATGGGCAGCCTGTGCCAGGGCTCCCTCACTCTCATAGTGAAATAGTTTTTTCTTATATTGAAGTGGAACTTTTTGTGTTGTAGCTTCTTCCCATTATCCCTTTTCCTGTTGCTAGCTTCAACAGAAAAAAGGGATACCCCAACCTCCTATCATCACCCCCTACTCATTCTTCAAGCTTAATATTTTGCTGCTTGGTGTTTGGGCTTAACTTGACCAGCTTCCAGGATGGTTTTACTTTGAATATGCCTTATCTCGGTGTTCAAAAAGGATATTGTAACAATTTGGATATCAGATATGGAGAAGAGGACAGCTCTATTGGACAACTGTGCCAGGATTCCTGCCTTAGCTCTCACCACAGACCTCAGCCAAGTTGTTTCGCATCTCCAGAAGGTATGTTGTCACCTCAGTCCTGTGAGGAGATAGGACTTAGCTCTTTAACCTTAAAGTCACACCTGTAAAGGTACAGTTTTGATTAATATAAACATATGCACTAAAATTATGAGGTATCTAGATAACTTGGTCATACAGGCACATGTAGGGCAGTTGGAATAAATATCCTTAGCCTTCATCCACACTGGTGAGCTGAACATAGCTCTTGTTGGAGGCCACAGCTGCAGGGAACTGTGTTATGCTCCATCAAAGAGCCACAGGGCCAAGGGAGAGTGATGTGGTTGCTCACACTACATTTTCTTTCCCTGTGGCTTGGTGACTCATCCTTCATACTTCCTTATTATTCCATTTACCAACAGTGCAAAGTACCCTTTTCTAATAGAGAAACATTTAGAAGCTCCGTTTTTTTTTTGTAAACAGCGTAAAAATGATTCTTAGTAGCCATTAAAGGTTTGGGTTCCCAGCTTTTCTGATTATCTTCATGCTGAATGAAGATGATTCATTTCTTCATTCATGATGAATGCTTATCTTGATGCAAACCCTTCTCCATTGCATAGCCCACTACTTACACATGGGACTCAACTGTTAATAGTTTCAGAAATACCACTGATGTGCTTAATGCTTCTCTAGTCCAGAAGTTGTGATGGATGGTGAGAATTTTCAATAGCTGATCCTTAGCATCTGCAGATTTCATGCTCAGTCTTCTGTATTTCTTTTTGCTCATTGTGTCAGAAAACAAATCTTTCAATAACTTCTGCCATTTCCTTGATTCAGTCTGCTTTAGCTGGCCACTGCTTGCTGATTAGTTCAGCTAAGGAAATTGAGTCCTGCATTGGTCTGGCAGACAGTGTGTATGTTCTTGTGCACTATGATGAAGTAGCAGGTGGAGAGCCTGAAAAACATAGCCTGTTATTTGTAAATGCAATAAAGATGATGAGGAGTAACTTGCAAGATTTTGCTGGATGTTTAGATCCAAACAGGCTAATGCTAAACAGGTATTGCAGTCTACCACAACTGAGTGGATGATAAAGCACATGGAGGATGGTCATAATCAAAGAAAACGCATATTGATGTAGGTAAGAAAGGAGGGAACCCTCTGTCTTCTCATATTACAAATACTAGGGTTTGTGATTTTCTTTTTTAAAATATTTTTATTTGATTTCATTGGTTTTTTTTAAAACTAAATTTATAATATATTATTCCAGGACATTACTTAAGTGCTTCAGGAGTCACCAACATAAAGACTCACAGCTGCATCCCTTAGGTTTCCCATTGCATTAAAAGCCTTACTGGCTAACTAGCAAAAGAAAAATACATTATCTGTCATACAACTTCTCCTGGAGATAGTCTTGGTTTGAAGAGACAAAATACAGTCTAAACATTCATCTTCAGAGGTCTTCTGAGACATGGGGCTTCAAAACTTTGTTCTTTTTGAATAGCAAAAGTTACAAAGCCAGACCATACTTTCTCCAAAACAGATCAGCATCTGCACATCAGCATGTAAAACAGAACAGCAAAGAACATGAGACCATTAGGTCTTGCCAAGGTTTGTCCAGTCAGGCTTCCTGTAATTTGATACTAAATCTAGCAACAGAGAAGTACTGGAAAACATAAGCGCAATTCCTTCACAGGCAATAATATGCCATTATATCTTGTCTAAATTATTGGTTTCAGTACTATTTATTGACATTAACGGGAAAGCTTTGTAGTTGTGCAGATAAATTCAAGCAATCATTACTATCAAGATGTCTTTCAGCTTCTTCCAGTTTTTCCCCCCAGTTTGAGCCCCTACTGAGCTAGATATTTTTTCTCAGATGTTATCCTGACATCTTCTAGTGGCAACCTGTTCAATCTCTCCTGGCTCATAGGATGCTTCACATCCCATGACAGCAGGGTACCCAGGTAGTAACTCACATGTAGCTCCTAACTAGGAAGACAGGTGCCACTTACTTTCCCCTTCTGTGTCCTCAGACATCTAGACAGTGATGAACTTCTTGGTTGGTTTGGCACATTAGGAGAGAGGTGGTAATTTTACTACTGCCGTGTTAGTGAGTCCTTTGGATATCCTTTGGGAAGGCATCCTGACAACCACAAACCAAAAAGTGACACGCCAGAAGTGTCATTCACCATCATGTCCTTAAGCAACCAGGCTGCTATCTCAGATAAAGCATCAACAGGATCTGAAAGGCTGGTTTTTGTGCCTCTGCTTTATAGTTTCAATACATAGGTTTTTGTAGTCTGCAGATTTGTCATTCCTTGAGGCATCCATATTCTAAATGTAAACAACAAGTAATGAGCAGGAGCTTTACTCCAATGCTTCCCATAGCTGTGAATTAAAGGTTTGGATCCCTGTATAAAATGTGTTGCTCAAGTGCCTAAATATAATACCCTGGCTCAAGCACAAATCAAGTACACCAGTGCCATAAACCAGGCAAGAGAATTGCCAAAGCCCAGGGCTCAAAAATGAGTGAGCTCCTGCAGTGTAATGAGTTACTTACTGAGCATCAGTGGAGCCAGATGCTCTCAGCCTGTCACATATTTGAGGAAAAATATGTTCATTTAAATGTCAGCAAAAAAAGGAGAGATTTAAGATAATGCATTTTTGCTGTGCATGTCTGAAGGTCTAGAAGTATGCCTGTGGTTGAACCCACAGCCTCCATGAACACACAGTAACTCTCCAACCGACAGTAACTTGATTATCTCTCCCAGCTCTGAGCTGAACCGCAGCAGTCGCTTCAGATTAGAACTGAGTGAGAGGCACGAGGCTGTCAGAGAGGGTGTAAATTTAACTTCTTACATCGCCAAGTGAGATCAAGTGAGAAACAGCATTTTACTGAGGATTTACTTTACAGAGTCACAGTGTCAGCACTTTACTGAAGAAAAAACCTATTGTCTCTGAGGGAGAACTGAGGATTTCCTGGTGCACACTTAGTCAGTAAAGAGTATTCTGTGCCTGGCTCACACTGGGCTGTTCTGACCACACACCGGACTTGTTGGTATTTTTCAAACACATTGAAAAAGAGAAGCAAGGTCTTCCTCAAGTTCCTTGAATCCTACAAACCAGCTGATTCACTCATCAGTGGCCTGGTGCGTATTCCTCATCAGGAGCTAAGTCACTCTGCAATCCTGGGTCAGCAAGAAGCAGAGAAGGATGGCTGCAATCCAAGACGGTGCTTTGCTGCATTTAGCACATTGTGGGTTGAAACACCATGATAGTATGATAAGGAAAGAAAAATCATGATGTAGAGTCATAATGTAAGATTGCCCAGTTGGACTACTTAGATCTAGTGCACGTTCCTAAATCTCTGAGAATGATGCTAGGAAACTGTAGGCTGTACACATTTCCCTTTAAAACAGAGCATTGTTAGCAGTTCCTGCACCCATCATATAAAAACCACAGCATCTGTGTGACTGGGCAGTGCAGATAGCCCCCTTTGTTCAGCCAGCATTGTCAGAATACCTACGAGAAGCCAAGCAGATAACTAGAAACAGTCTGAGAGTCAAAAAACCCATGGAAAAAAAGTGATAAAACAACCTACCAACCTGCAAAGGCTACTCAAATACATCCATGAGACCTTTATCTCACTTCAAAATACCTTACTGAGAGAATTAAACTTCTTCCAAAGTTCAGCCCAAATGGGAGGGGACGTACTTCATTGTGTG
Source organism: Urocolius indicus (assembly GCA_013401255.1). Taxonomy (NCBI): domain Eukaryota; kingdom Metazoa; phylum Chordata; class Aves; order Coliiformes; family Coliidae; genus Urocolius; species Urocolius indicus. The sequence goes on along the minus strand of WBNH01004793.1, from coordinate 59,409 downwards.
GGTGAGAGCAGAGCAATAGCTCCAAGGACAAGAAGCTGTTGTGTTAGCCTTCCAGAAAGCGGTCTCAGTGGATATAGACTTTTTCTTCACTCCCTGGGCAGCAGTACTTGTAAGACCTGCAAACGTTTTGTTGGGGAATTTTTTCCCCCACTTTTAGGATACATGTGAAAAACGATGGTAAATCCAGCCCATACTGTTAAAAGCCAAAATTCCTGCAGCTGCCTCAGTGTGCGGCCACTGGATGTCACTACTGATCCATTCCAGAGGACCAGCAGACTAATTTCTATGAGATCAAAACAAAACTCCCTCCTGATTCAGGGAAAATGAAATATTATTTTACTTACTGTTATTGTTTATGAGAACTTGTGGGCTCGTTTTCCTAGGTCAGCATAGCACGCCTGTCACCTTGTCTGTAACTGTGGAGGGGCACACGCACAGACTGTTCTCTTGCATTGCTCGACAGCTTCTCATCAGGGAAGAGACCTCAGGATCCAGGGGAAGAAACCGCAGCTTTCAGAGTGATGACAGCATGTCAAGGCCACTGTGGAGCAACAGCACCTCAGAACAGCCTGGGCTAGGGAGCTGGGGTCCCCAGGAGCCAGGCAAATACAAGTGCTGGGACCCTGCTCCATGCTTTCCTGGGACTGGTGCTAAGTGCCAGTTGATCACCACCCTCTTTCCCTGACTGTTCTATGAAATCAGCATGTTTTCTTGGTAATAAAAGACTTATTCCATGTGTTACAAGTTTAAAAAAGCAGTAGAGACAAAGCACCTGCCAGGTGACTAAAGATGAGATCCATTCCACTGCGTTGGACACTTGCATAGACATCCAGTGAGAGGTGGGTCTGCTTCTGAAGCCTTGCATCCAAGAAAAGAGCAGAGATGAGAGGACAAAAAGATGCTTTTCTGTACTGTTTTTGCTCTGCTCTGCTGGCATTCTTACAGACAAACGGGGAGGGTTTGTGATAGAGGAAGATGAAATGAAGCACTGTGGAGGGAAGAGGGAAGGTGTCAAGATTTGGATGATAGATGGAGGGGTTATGGCAAGGAAAGGGAAGAAGATTCTGGAACAATCATGTAGAAAACATCATGAAACCAGGAATCAGCCTTTCTTCCCTGAGACCTCAGGGCAGATTGTATACATTTACAGTGCTTTGAAGGGTCTGACACCACTGCCCAACTGATAGACTGCTCTGCTGAACATTCTGCCAGGCCACCCTGCACTGTCTGAGTCCCACCTCATGTCAAGGTTGATTAGTACTTCACAGGAGAAGGTCTTATTTCCCATTCTGTATATATATATAAACTTTATGTATATTTATATAAACTTTCATCATTCAAGCTGAAAATTTCTGTTAGATTTTCTGCCTTGAGCTGAAAAACAAGGGAATAAAACTATTCATCTATTTTTAAGAAAGAAAATTGAAAGAGAAATCATATATACTCAGTAGAGACTTCTAGAGATTAATAATTGGACTTGAGTTCAAGATTTATCCCCTTTAGGCAATTGAGGGTCCCCAAGCCATTTAAAGACTGGCTGACAGCCTAGGAGGAAAAAGAACAGGACCAGACAGCCAGAGGGGTGAAGAGCTGATTTTATGCACAAGGTGAAATGAAGTTGTTATAGGCAACTCAAAATTGCTACCTTTGAGCTCCTCCGTGTCCCCTCCAAAGTGTTTGGAATGTGCTTTTTGGTGTGGGTATCTTCCTCTTGGGAATCAATTTGTGGTGAGGTGTTTTTCAGGGTGCTTTACATGTTTTCAAAAGCAGATTCCTGTCATGATCTGAGATTCTCAAGCTCCATTACAGGCTCTCAAAGAGCAGAGCATGGTCTTAGAGCCTCCTCACCCAACCCAGGAGCTTGGTCTAGTGTTGATTACATCAGCTTGATGAATTCCTTGCAGTGACATAGCCAGATAAAGATAGTGGTGACTAACACTCAGTTATCTAAGTGAGCTGTGGATCTAACGGGACTGAGCTGGGGCTCTCCCCATCACCAGGCCCTGCAGCAGCCTACCAGCCCACTGAGCTCATCAGAAACCTGAGAAACTTGTCTAATTTCTGCTGGGAGGTTCATTTTGATTTAATCAGTCTGGCATTTTGCCAGTGTAAAAATTTTCTCTCTGAAATTCCCAACTCGTTTCAGTGAGAGCTTAAAGGAGAACCCAAGGAGCTGCACAGCTCCTCTTTGCCTCCTGTTTCCTTACATGCAGAGCTATATTAACGCCGTGGGGAAATGGCATTGCATGCAGAGCTGTATTAATGTCATGTGAAATGAAAGAAGTACTTGTATCTAACAGCTGAGAGGGTGCACAGAGCAAGTGCTTCACTTACTCAACTGACTTTGCTCAGATAAAGAAGCAGTAAGATCATGCCCATGGGATCCAGCCTCTTCATCTGCTACTTTCTTTTTTAAGACAGGGTATCCAGTGAAGTACAGCTCACTTTGCCAGTGTGACTGGGAGTTTGGCTGGAGGGAGAAAGAAAAGCACAAAAAATAAAAAAAAATACCAACCAAAAAGCCCAGTCAAAAGCAATAAAATGCCCTTTTGGCCAAAATTGCTCCATCCTTCCAGACCTTGGATATCCTTATATACCCTGGGAGAGACGAGCAGACAGCAAAGATCGGCTGTTGCACCTCAGTCTCAATGCATTGCAACGCCTGTTGGGTTAAAAGCTTTTAAACACAGAAATAAACAAAGTGAATGGAAATTTGGAACCAAAGCCATCGACCTTTCCACCATGCCAGTACATCTTTCAACTCCAAGAGTAGTCTCTTTGGTTTCAGTAGGATTACTCGCAGGGGAAGAATCCGCTCAGCCTGAGGGAGGGAACCTGATCCCCTGTTTTCAGCTGAAGATGTAAACTCTGGGGCAAGGATCATTTCGATTTTGCAGAGGCTCAGTTTGGCTCTTGCTCAGGCCAGGGGAGAAGGTGAGCATTCTGTAAAGCAGCATATTGCAGGAAAGCTGTTTATCAGCCCAAACCAGGAGATGGAATATCACATTTGAATCATCTTTTCATCAGTTTCACTTCACAGTCATACTATATATTAGCCTAATAAAGCTGAATTTTCCTAATAAGAAAGCAAAGAGGGAAGATGCTGGCCAGAGCTTTGTGAAGCATGTTGGCAGGATCCTTCCCTCCCCACTCCATTGCCTGACAGATGACTCCTCCAACGCTTTAACACCAACTGCATGCTTTCTCTCTCCTTTCCTGGAAGTGTTGCTTTGTCCAGTGGAAACTCAAATATGTCTAATAATATGTAAGGAGTCATCATCAGCTCTTTTTATGAGCATTATGAAAGATGCCAGATGATTATCTGAGGCCTTTCCATGAAACCCACAGCTTCAGGAGGATGCATGGAGGATGGCAAGATAAGGAAAACCCTGTGGCTGAAAGCTTTTAGACAGAGCAGTTTCTTCTCCTACTTGCAGAGATCACACTTAAATATTTGTCTTATCATAAATATGCTCTTTAGTGTGTTCACTAAGAAGTCTCTGGAACACCTCTGGATTTTGTGGCTCTGGACTCTCAGGCTTGGCCAAGGCAAGGTAAGAAGCGTCCAGCATGTGTGTGTGCGCTAGGGGTGTTGGGTGGGTGTCCACCAGACTCAATGCTGTTGTCTTTGCCCCCATCAACCTGCCAATCTATTGCCTCTACAGCTTGAAAGTAACAGTTTCTTATCACTAAACTGGATGGCCACAGCTTAAATATTGCATGTAAGGGGGAAAAGTGACTACCTTAGAGAGAAAACTTAGCAAAATAGACCTGTAGTGCCTTATAGGTTATGTATCCACTTATGCATGCATGAAATGGTTATAAGATAACCTCATATTTGATTACGTGAACACAGCTGGTTATGCTCTACTTTCCCTCAATAGAGTGGTTTTATGCTAAAGGGTGTCGCTTACATAACATGGTGCTAAAGCCTCAATCTGAAGCCTTAATTCCCTTCTTCAGGCATATTAAAACACCTCCTTGGGGAGGAGAACTTCTCTTTTCCCCATGCTCTTGCTCTCCCATGCTGTTCAAGACCTCAGGGAAGTCTCTTCAGTCTCTAAAGCCGAGGTCCTGCCTAAGAAAAGCAACGTTAAAGACATGCTATAGGCTTTACTTGTAGAGGTTCAGTGTAACAAGACAGCAGTCCCTCAGGGGGAGAGGATTTGAGGTTGATTTTAATGATTTCCTTCATGTCAAAAGGAAAGTTTAAACATATTTCTGAGCCCTGAATGTGAGAGCAGAAGAAGTGATTTCTGTTTAAGTAGGTGTTAGGAGGTAGGAAAGAGCCTTGTAATAACAACCTGTCTCATAAGGCAAGGAAGTGAGGTGTTGAGTCTGTACCCAAACAAAGAGCAAACCTGAGTCACAAGAACACTTTGTATTTATAGGGTGGCTTTCATCGGAGAATTTCATAGTGTTTTACCAACTCAGAGAGCCAGGGGTAAACATACAAACTCACACCAAGTCCAGCTTTCCTCAGTGGTATCTTGGAGCCAAACAGTTAAGCAGTACAGAGCCAGGGGCTGTTTCAGTATGAGTAAGAGGATAGAATTTGGCCCCACATGCCTGACTTTCACATCTCTTTTCCCTCATAAAGTAAGTTTTCGTTCCACTTTATAGATGGGTAACTGATGCACAGAGATCCCAGGGAGTTTGTCCAAAGTCACAAATTGAGGATGTTAATGAAAAAGGACCCGAGAGTTTTGACACTGTGCTCTAACCCCAAGGAAAACTTAATTTGGCAATAGCAGTTGCTTGATCTTTAGGGCTTCTGCATGAACAGGGAGTAGTTTGCTTAATGAAATAATATCCCAGGCACATATGAAGAGCAATTACTTGCTCTCTCATAAGCTCTCATGTATTCATCTAGGAAAAATGTTCATGACTCAGTCATCTGGGATGGTTCAAGCTACTCACCCTCCAGCATGAGGCGTAGGCATTACAGTGGTGGAGTTAAAAAGGAAGACACATGACCTCAATTACTCACAAGGAGTCAAATTATGATCTCAGATACAGTGGTATAAATCCAGAGTCTTTCCCCCCTGAAGTAATTGGCATCATACTGTGTTTCTTTAACATGAGGGAAATCTGAACGCAGTCTATAATCTCCGTGTGTCTGCAGAGCTTTATTCAGAGAGAGGCTGTGCTCTCCAGCAATGGATATTAGTGATGGGGGAAAAATAAGGTTGGAAAACATACAAGGTAGAGAAATGTGCCAACTTCCCTGTAGCAAGAGCAACAAATTATTACCTGGTTTTAACGGTGTACTTGGTAACGATTTTACTTCTTTAACAGGTTTTCTCAGGCAATATAAAGACTTTATAAAGGCCTGTCCTGTTGAACTCTATCATTAATTCCTCATTTTTGCTTTGGCTGTCATAAATGACGAGGGAGGAAGGGTTTGACTTAAGAGAGGTGAAGAAAATGATGAACTTACAAATTTACAGATGGAGGGTGACTACAAACACAAATCTAGAACTAGAGACCTTGCAAGTTCAGAGAAAAGAATGATCAACGTAACAACCACAATGAACCGTCCCAGTGGGACACTGCAATTGTAGGAAACTGTTTCCATCAATGTGAAACAAAGGACCTATGGCTTGAAGAGCAAGGACACTGGGTTCAGCTCAGCAGGAGGCTACATAGCTCGATATTATAAATAGACTCTCCATTTATAGTTTCTGAGCTTTTGATAGCTGTGATGTTCTCAACCTTACAGTTCTAGTAATTTGGAATTGATAGATGAGGACTTTGCCCCTTTGGGGCTAGGGAAAAACAGGCAGAAATGAACAGGGAAAGGATTCCATTTGACAGAGGCACCTAACAAAGTTTCCAGCATGGCAGGCAACTCAGAGTTCTTACAAATATGTATGGGTTTAACATTTTCTAAGCCTACAGAAGCAATCCAAAGATATGTTAAATTGTATTATAGGCAAATTGTACTAGCAGCACACAGAGAGACACCCATGAGACCTTCCTTAAAACTCAGGGTGTGCAGGAGTGACAGGGTGCCATCACAAATCATCCTGCCTGCTCCCGCCTGCAGCAATGGGAGGGACACAATGCATGGCTCCAGTGCCTGGAGCACTACTTTATGGGCATATATCATGATTTCTGGCTTGCCTTCCAGATGTTACTCAACTCAGATTCGTTCCTGGATAACCTTGGCACATACACCGAAGTGCATCTTCTGCTCTAAGTATGCAGAAGACAGGCATGTGCACCAGCAAAGCTCCAGATCTCACAGGCTTAGGAAAATGATACCTGGATTACATGCATGAATGCAAAGTAGGTATATTTACACATGCATAACATATGGATGTTTGTGAAATATATGACAGCATATATGTGTTGGAGTGCAATGCAGGGTCCGGGGGTATCATTAAGAGACATTTGAGGGAAGGTAATGAAGAAACTGTTTGCACTGGCACCTCTGAAATATTGGAGCCTTCTGCCTCTGTGCAGGGAGAGGCATTGCAACAATTTGAAATGTTTTTCATGACAGAGCCAAGAATACTAAGTCACTCCCAGCACCAAGTACAAGTGAAATGCCAGTTGTAGTCACTTGCTATATGTAATTAATGATATCTGTGTCAGTCAAGACTTCTGCTGTGGAACTTCCACGTATCTGGAAACCTTGACAGAGTAGGAGAATGGGTGAAGTGGCACCTAAATAGCACCCAGCTCAGTGTAGCTGAGTGTGGCCAGCTGATCCATGATGTTTCAGCATCAAAGCTGAGGCCTGGTCTGGTTTGGGCATTGCCTAAATATAACAATATAGTACCAAGTACTATAAATAACAAATAACATGTACCAAGCAAGCGGTGTTACTAAGGTAATGAGCCTTTTCAAAGCCTAGTCTACATGCAGTTTTACACAATTTCGGTTCAGGAGTGTTATTTTAATGAAATAGTACATCAGCTGCCTTCTACACATCTGTAGTGTGTGTGATGCTATCAGCAGAGGTGCTGTAAATAAGAACAGAGTGCACCAACCTCTCATCTTCCCTCTGGAGTGGCAGTTCTGCTTTTCTGATAGAGAGATGGTTAAAATAGTATGACGTAGTAGTGGAAAAGGAATCAATAATCATGAAGTCTCATGGGGAATTCTCCTTCAGCTTGGACACGTTGCAGCTAACTTGTTAGAATGCTGATTGTCCAGCTGAGACTGCAGCATACAGCATGTGGATGGTTGTGTTAATGTTGCTGTGAAACTTTCATGGGCTTCTTAGAGCACCTTCAGGTAGGAGGGAAACTGCCATCAAGATGATTACCTTCATCTGGGTCTGCTTTGAATAAGATGGGAAAGAACTGAAAGATCACATTAAGTATTTCTACTTTAAAATTCCTGGGTGTGAAGGTGCAAGCTGGTTAAGATGGAGGGTGTGACTGAGAAACACAGCTGGTCTCTGATCCTGTTACTGAGAAGCTATCCCACAAGACTCACATGTCACAACTCTTGGTGGCCAGGGCTCTCTCTGAAGGGGTACAGGTGGTATTGGGGTGGGCACAGGTGGCATGGGGGTGGTCACAAGGTAAGCATGCATCTGAGCATGTGGGATAAGGCAGGAAGAGTGGGTGCATGTTGATAACCTGCTGCTTGGTTAGGTAAACAGACTTTTGGCTGCTTGTCCAAGAGCTGTCCTTCTGCTGGCCTAGGACCCCAATAGGAAGAGATCCCTGGTCCTTGGCTAGCCAGCAGCATCCAAGTCTCTGAGCCAGGGAGAGGCAGGAGAATGGGTGGCACATTCATGAGATGCAAGTGATTGTGAGATGGAAACAGTGACAGCACCCCGAGAAATTAAAATGTGTCCTGTGAACACCAATGGCTTGCTGAGGGTTGTGGCATTGCAGCAAGGAGAAAGTCAAGAAATATCAGACAGTCTTCAGAAACAGGGCAGGTTCTGGTCTTTGAGAAGTTTTAAGGAGTTCTAGCTAGTTTCTGCAAGAAAAGGCAGTTTCATCTCTGGATGACACACCTCCCTTACATTTTCTCAGGGGGCTTTAATCTCATCATAGACACCATCTCTTACAGGCTGAAACACAGAGCTGCTTTCCAGCAGCACTATCCCAGGCCCTGGTCAGGAGTGTGTGTGCAAGGCTATATTCTGGGAAAGTCAAATTCCTAAAATTGCATAAAGATCACTCTGCAGCCCTGTTTTCAAAAGCCTGATCTTCCTCTTCTCCCTCTGAAAGCTGTCTAGAACACTTTGGTGAGAGCTCTAGGGCTGTGACACAGTACTTTGAGCCATAGATGAATAAAGAAATGCTTAATTGGGCATTTATTTAATGTGCCAGAGCCAACAGGTGTAGGTAATTTGGAATTGCAGAGGACAAATCACCATGTGTAATGTTAAGACAGTTACTCCAGGGAGGAGAGAGGGAGGGGGAAAATGCCATATATTAACAGAACTATCTCCCCACACATCCTTTCCTGTCTTTGCATAATATCCCAGTCCCGTGGGCCCCTGCCAACAAAATAAAACAATGATCCCAGTCCTGTGAGCCTGTTATTATTGATTTATAAAATACTCACAGCTAGTTGTGTTAAATGTGTCCTTCCATTGTGAGGAATGGGCATACAGTGGTGTAAGACTGCAATGTCATTATTATGCTATATGAGTTACGCATAAAGACATCTTCAAAATGTCTTTTTTTAGTCATTCCAACCACTTTATGGAAACCCATCTGGAAATAAATGTAGCTGGCCTAATGTATGTAATGAATTTAATGTGCTGTTCTTCCACATTAAGGAAAAATCTAATAGGATGATTGAGTGGGGCCAAACTTCTCCAGGAAATTCCTTTATAATACATGATTGAATTATTGTTTTTCTATTAGGGCAGCCAAAACATTCAGTGTCCTCGACAATACAGGATGTGTGCCGTAACTTTTTTTGCCACTAAGCTAGGCATACTGTATCTGGACCTGTGCCCAGCTATTTGAGTATTTCCATTTGAATGATTTATTTATTTTCCAAAGAAAGACTACATGAGTTATACAGAACTCGGCAAATTTCTCTGGGCTCAGAAGACAGAACTAGGTGCCTGGCTGCCAAATGAATGAAATCTAAGGAATCCAGAGGCATTTACAGCAAAGCTGAGATTTTCCTAATGGATACCTAAAAGTTATGCTCCTGAAACTCCTAAACCTTTTCTCAACAGAAATGGGGCACCTAACACATTTTGCAAATCCTTGTCCTAAGTCTGCATTCAAGCCCTTAAAGATATTAGCTTTTAAACTCATTGGCCTTCCAGCTGCAACCACGTAAGCTAGGAGAAGCTGCTGAATGTAGAACATATGCAAACTGGATTATTTGTTTATAAGCCTAAATGTGATCCTAGCAGCCTAACTTTAAATGGCTTTTAAAACCTAGGACCGGATTCAATAGCCTTAAGTGTGTTTTCCAACCTAAATAATTCTGTGACTCTAGAGTTGGAATGTTTGGTTGTGTTTTTCTTCTGGGAAAGCACTGTGTATTTAAGATGCCTACCTGCACTCCCAGGGCTTAGAGCTATAAAATACATATAATGATTACTACACATTATGAGAATATGCCAGTGACAGAGACTTCATGGAAACCCATGCAAAAGTGAGTATATGGCTACAGACAAGAGGAGACAGGGAGGAGAACTCCAGAGTTTTCAAACTGTAGCTTGGGAAAAGGTGACGTATATTAGTGTAGTCTCCTAACCTTGTCTGCAAGATCTCATGGCTCATTTCCTGTGGCAGTAGGGCCTCCTCCCTTCTGCATTCTTAATACCAGAGGGCAATTAGTTTTCTTCTGTGAAGTAAGTATTTGCCCACCAAAAGTAGTCCCAGGTCAAGTTCATCATATAGTTGCAGCTGGAAACTATTTTTGGCCTTCTTTTACAACACTGCAGAGGATATCAAGATACTTTAGCAAATATTTAAGGTACTGAGCCAGGGTGTGGGAGATGCAGGTTCAGATCTCTCTGGGGAAGTGGATTTGAATCCACCCCCTGGGAGGTAACTATCATCATCATCATCTTGCTGTACAGGGAATAACGGGGTGAGAGAGACTGATTCAAGCAACCCGAGGTTGGATCTGCTACTTGTCTCACTTGAGCTGCATATCCTTCCACAACTCCTGAGCTGCCAGGGAGCTGAGACAGGGTACTGAATCAAGCAGGAGGCTCAGTTTGACCTCACAAGCTAAACCAGACCACTTTTACATTCAATCATCACCCGCTTCAGCCGTGCAGAAGTGGAGTTGGGCTCATCTGCCTCCTGCCCATCTCCCACAAAGCAGCATTTGATTTCTGTGTTTGATTCCCTAATAATCCTCCTTAAACTGAAACTCGGAGGTTGTCTGCCACTGAGCCAGGATACTTACTCATCCTGGCAGAGATCAGGTTTTGACCGCTGGGACATCAAATAAAAGTGAACAGCAGGGTAATATTTATTGGTTTTATAAGTAACACAAAGTGAAAGGCACTCAAAGTGGCTAAAATTGGATGGGACATCAACCTACTTTGTGCACAAAAAAGTCTTGACCTCTCCTTGTGATAACATTTCATTACATGTGCCCAGCAGCTTCGCCCTTCAAGCTTATCTTGAGTTTAACAGCTCTCCAGGTTAACCTACACTTTCTGTGCAGGATTCTGAAGCCAGGCAAGTGTTTATCATCCTTGAGGAATCTAGCCTGTAGAGGTTTGATTAATTTTTTTCATACACACATAAACAGATTCAAGATGTTCTCATTCAACCAGAGGATAAAGGTTTCTCCTGCTATCTCAGTTCTCCATCAGAAAAACGGTCAGTCCCAACGTGCCAAGATTCTCCCGAAGGCATAACTGCCGTCATCTGTGTTTACTAACCTAGGCTTACAGGCATCCTGAGAAACAAGTACAATGTCCTTTCTCAGTGTGAACTCCAAAATCAGGATAGTCTCAGGCCTGAATTGCTTCTTAAGCCCATCTACAGCCCCTCCTCTAAGACCAGAAGATCCCATTCAAGTGGCAGAAGGAACTTTGGTCAGCTTCAATCAGTGGCCCGACCTCTCAAGAGCAGAAATGTTCAACCCTTGATTCCAGTTTGGACAAGTACAGAGCATGACCTAAACCTCCTTGGTTCACTCAGAGTCTTCCCTTTCCCTCCTAAGTTGCCAAATCACATTGTCAGACACTGCATAATTGCTGATGTGTTTTTGCACTGTCAGTGCCACATGTGGGTGGATGCTAAATAGAGTCATTATCATTAGTGGGTCCTCATTTGCTGTAAAAAACATCACTACACCATCACTGAAACCTCATCAGAGGACTGAGTCATGTACATCCACAGAGAGATCCCCGGGTCACCCTGGACTTGCTTCTCCTTCCCTCTGAGGCAGAGGCCGTTTGCCCAGCACAAATCCAACCAAACTAACTGTCTCTAAGTGATTTCACTGATCTTAAATGAAGAAAAGTTTATTGGGTCTAGGATTCAAAGTGAAAAATTTCCACCCTTCCGCCCTTCCCTGCCAAACCCCAAATATTTAAATTGAATGCAACTGCAACTGGACAAAAAAAAAACCCACCCAACAGGACCTGAATATTTTTATTATCTGGAATCTCAGCCTTGTTACTGAGAAATTAGGTTACAGAAGGTGGTAAAGAAAAGACGTCTTATAAATTCCTTGATCCCAATGCTACAGCCTTGCTCTTATGTCAGTGTCCTAATAGGACATTTGGGGATGAAAGGCTTCTCTACCCAATTCTTTTTTAATTGTTTGTGGGAGCAGGAGGTGCCTGCCTATACAGTCTGATATAGCCCGCCTATACAGTCTGATATAGCCCACCTATACAGTCTGATATAGCCTACCTATACTATCTTATTTGTGGTCTAAGCATCAGCACAGCTGTATTTCAAGCTGACAGCATATGCATCCAGATTTAAGATCTCTGCTCTTTAGTTTTCTTCTCATTTGCATGCATACACATCCCCACTTCAGTTATACCCAACTATATCAGGTTTTGAACTTTCTCCATCATGTATCGTACAGAGCACTGTGCAGACTAGAACTCTCCACTTCTGAGAGCCCGAAGCTTGTCAAAGCACACCTCTATACAACTTACTACTGTCATGTCTTAGTGTCAACAAAATAAAATGCCAGAATTTGGGATCCTCTGTAGGATGTGAACAGCTTTCCAGGACAGTCTAGAGAATGAGCCTGTTCACCAGTTGCTGCAGTTATATGGTGTTAATAATTGTCATTGTTAATGTATTTGCTTTGTTAAGCAAAATGATATGAATTCTTCCCTCATTTTTTTTTTGCAGTGACTCCTCCTTGCACAGTGCTCTAGCTGATGAGGATTGTAGGTCTAATTATTGGAACATGTGCTTTAATGTGTTTTAATGTCATATTTTCCTTTAATTGTATTATATAGTAAGCCTGCTCTAGAAATAACACTATTAAAGTTTCCTTTCAAAACAAAGATCAATCAAAGAGACAAGCAATTATTTCATTATCCTTAGGAAGCTCATAACATAATGAAAGGAATGTTAAAAATAAACTAAATGGGTGTATTTGATTGAAAGAATAGATCAATCCTAGAGACTTCTCTCAGAGAGTAAAAAATTATCCAGGATTAAGTTTTCACAGCTTTGAGTATATTATGGATTCTCTGTTTCTAATAATTAAATAAGGAAGCCTGTCTCCAATAATGAAGAATTAAATTAGCAACAGTTGTATCTGAATTGAGGCAAATGCTCAGGATTAAAAGCCAAAACTGCAGTTCTGCAGAGCAGGCAGGGTTAGATTAGGTTTGGGTTGACTGAGTCCTCTCCAGTTTGTTTTGGAGGATGCTCCATATGTGAGATCTTGGCTGGCTGTACTGGGAATGCCATTGCTGCCAGCAGGCCTTGGGCAGCCACAGCTTAACATGACGTGACCTGAGGCTGTGTTCAGCTCCTAATGGCAGCTCTCTGGCCTTCGGACACCTCCAGTTTGGCTTGGGAGGGAGTTTGAGGTGCAGCCTACAGGGACACAATGTCTGTTTCCATTGAAGAGGGAATGAGTGAGGTTCCCTTCCCAAGGAACCTCTTTGAAGAGAATTTTGCAGAGCTTGGTGTTGGGTTTTCTTTCAACTTAATGTAATGTTGGAGCCTTTCAGAGACTCTGATACTGAGAGGAAGAGACATGTGTAAGAACATCAGAGAAGCAGGGAAAACTTGTCTCTTCATGGGCAGAGCAAAATGGCTAAAGTGGAGACCTGCCTCACTACCAGTCTGCCTGGAGTAAAACGAGTAAAGAGGAATCTGAATTCATCCCTGCTCCATCAGGCAGACCAAGTGAGCTTTGTTGCTACTGCTGTCATCTCCTGCCATCCAGGACCAGGAGTCACTGAACAAGCGACACTGGGTGTTTGGACATCATCCCTTCTAGAATAACTTTCCCAAACAGATGAGATGTTTTAAATCCTCATAGCAGAACAGGACAAGCAGTGCCTCCCTGCATTGGCTGGAGATGGGCTTGGAGCAAACTATCTCATTCAGCCAGTACTGTTTATGCTGAAGAAAATAAAACAAATTCCAAGATCTTCAGGGATATTTTTTTTAATAGAGCAAAATATGCCAGATATTGAGATAAATAGAAGAAGAGATGACTGTTATGTATATTTTAATGTCTCTTCTAAGCTGCCCAGATTTTTTAACTCCAATTGGTGAGGAGTGGGTTCAGCTGCCCATGGTCATGACATCAGGTGTGGGAGCAGACAAGGACTGGGCACAAGGACTTCGGTCTGCCCTCTGACTGCAGTGACGTGGGTTTCAACAGGACTAAACTGGGTCCTGGCTTCCAGAAACAAAATCCCACTTGGCATCACTGCATCGCAGCATGGCACCATTGTTGATTTAAGCCGGTTTCTCAGTATTGGTAACCAGTTCATCCTGCTGGAGGTGTATGTGTTAGTACTAATTAAAGTAGGCTCTCTAGAGTCTTGTGTTTGCTGAAGCAAACTCTCTGTCTGACCCTTTGCACCCTTTTTTTGCAGTTTCTTTCTCCTGGGGAGGCCTTGCTGTGGCAATCACCCTCACATATTGAAGCTGTTGTTTTTCTAACACAAAATACTATATGTTTTCAAAAGCTTAGCATGGAAGATATATTTCTAAGTCGTGCTTCTTGCCAGAGGAGTAGTGAACGCTAAATGTTGGCTGTAGACAGGGGTAGACTCGGGATTTGGTAGTTAACCAGTAAAAATATTAAAACAGGCAAATTCTGTCATCACATAAGAGACAGCTTTCAACTTTACTAAATGTCTTTCTACTTAACAAAGTTAATGGAAACCAGTCACAATGATAAAATCTGTGACTGTCTTAAACAGAAAGAATTCATGGTTCTTTGTGGTAGAAAGAAGATTGGACTTTAAATTTTTGGGCTTTCTCTCCTCATTTTTAATTCCTTTCATTTGATTAAAAGTAAGTTTTAAAAATGAGCAGTCCAATGCAGGAAGAAAAGAGAAACATACTTCTTGGTAAGATAAAAAACCAATCCTTAGAAAAATAAATACCCAAACCTTACAATTATGAGAAATCCAAGAGCCACAAAACGTGCAGACCCAGAGCAGATCGAGAAGGTAAACAAAAACTTGGGCAAAAAAAAGGGCAAATGCAGGAAAGTTACTGGGGATGCCTGATAAAAACATGACAAGAGAAACCACCATGCAAACCACTTGTAGCTCAGGAAAGAGAACAGCAATGAGGCAGAGATGGGAGTTGCAGATTGCAATGTGTGGAAAATTTCTAAGGGAAGTCAGAGAGAAAAATAAGGGCAATGTTCACAGAAAGAGAAATCTAACACATCCAGATGTTCTGAAAAGCCAGCAGAGGGGAAAAAAAAACCACGAAGGAAAGAAGTTGTGAGAACATGGAATTGAGAAGCTGTGGTAGCTCTAGAGACCCTCACCAATTACTGAGCATTACAGAAGAAGGAAAAGCACGGCAGATCTTCTGCCTCGCCTCAAAGATCTCTGCCTGAAGAAAGAGGTGGGACTACAACATAGTGCTGCTCTTGCAGCCTTACTACAGGTCAGCTTTGGGAGCAAACCTCAGCTCTTGCAAGCACTCTGTGAGAAAGGCTGTTGTTTTGGTTGGTTTTGCCTGACCCAGCATACTGCAGGCTCAGTCCTCTGCTAAGGCTCTGAGACAACTATGATGGCACAAACAATAACTAGCAGAGTACAGTCTAAATCTCCCAGGATCAAAACTGAATGAACTGACTCTTGTTAGCCTAGGAAAGATAATATTGGCCATTGCAAGGAAGCCAAAAGCAGTTAATTGGTATTTAATGCAGATTTCTCGAGTACTCTTTTGGAGTTATGAAAAGGGAACTAACATTTTCTACTCTATGAAAACTTCTTTTGCAAAAATGGTCTGGTCTGCACTAGAATGAAGCTATGACTCCCTGATATTTTACATAAACAACCAGAGAATGAGAAAGACTCTCACCACAATGATCTTGGCACCTACCTGTTAAGACCTACTTTTAAACTCAGCTCTCTCTTATGTCATGTGGATCACTACAAATTTATCTCGTGGTCTGGGTCCTTTCTCAATTTTGATAACAAATTTTAGCCCAGACTGATAAGTCTTCCCCAGTCAATGTTAGAACAAGCATGGTACCTGTCCTGGTTTTAGCCCAGCCAGCAACTAAGCACCAGGCAGCCACTTGTTCACTCTTTCCCTTCCCAGTGGTATGGGGAGGAGAATCAGGAGAAAAAGTAAAACTTGTGGGTTGAGATAAGAACAGTTTAATAACTAAAATGAAATAAACTATAACAATAACATAGCATAATAATAATTTTAATGGAAAAGATTATAACAAAAAGAAAACCCAAGAAAAGACAAGGGATGCCTAATGCAATTGCTCACTACCTGTTGACTGATGCCTGAGCAGTGATTCACCCCTTCCTGGCAACTTCACCAAATTTGTATCCTGGGCTTGATGTTGTATGATATGGAATATCTCTGTGGCTAGTTCAGATCAGCTGTCCTGGCCATGCTTCCTCCCAGCTTCTTGTGCACCTGCTTGCCCACAAAGTCTGGGGAACTGAAAAATCTTAGGATTTTTAACTTAGGATAAATATTACTCAGCAACAACTAAAACATCGATGTGTTATCAACATTACTCTCACACTAAATCAAAAACACAGCACTGTACCAGCTACTAAGATGAAAATTAACTGTATCCCAACCAAAGCCAGGACAGTCCCTCTATCCTGACAAAAATGTACTATTTTGGACTAACAGCTGTACAGATATTTCTCCAAATGAATAACAGCATGCTCTACTTCCAAATGCACATACCTTTTTAGGTTCTGATATAAATAAATTCCTAAAACTCAACTGGATGGATTCTTCTAACCAAGTGTTAACCACGTGTGAGCTGAATGTTTAAGCTGAGCAAATCCTTAGCTTGCTGTTCTGGTCTATGGAGCAAAAGAGAAGTAACCACACATACTAATTCATTGTAAGTACCTGCATCAGAGTGGCATGAATCATTCACTGGAAATTCTCATAGTCTCATCCACTGGAGACTATATTTCTCCATGAGTGAAAGAAGGCACCTAGTTGGTCACCTACTCGTTATTTAACTGGTAAACTACACTGTTGAAGGTCATTGAGATTAATTCCAGTCTGTTTTGCTACAAACTTGGGTTACACTCAGGATCCTTCAAGTTCTATTATAAAGAGCCTCTAATATTTCAAATTAGGACAGAAGAACTAAAGCTACTGCATTCATAACTGTTCCTGCTGGAGGAGTCTGAGCTTCATTTGGAAGGCCAAAACATCATTTGAAAGCTGTAGGTAGAACCTGTCCAAATGGCATTCACTAAACACGCAACTCGTCCTTATCTCTCCCCTTCCTCACAGTCTCCTCCACTGACAGAGCTGTATCTTAGCAATGTTAATGTCAAAATGTTAAAAAATGCTGGTTGCCTGGGCAGAAGCTTACCATTTCACTTTAAAAAAGGATCTCAGCAAGTGGCCAAGTGTAGCAGAGGCACACAGGCATTTATGCTGCAACGTCGTTCTTAAATGATTCCTCTTAAATGTTTCAGCTCGGTAATTCCAGTCAATTTTAAGAAATATTGATAGGTTTTTCTAGTTTTTAGTAGTAATGGACAGTACATAATTACAAAAAAAAAAGGTAATATTTTTACACCTGGGCTTTTTTATGATAGTGTTACTCCAGTGCAAAATTAAATGTCAGCAAAGGAAGAGTGATTCTAAAATGAAATTGAAAATAAATGTATTATTACGCTGAGGAGGGAGTATGGTGATTTAATATGGTGACTAGTCACACCTGAATAACTAAAGAGTTTGTTTTTACAGGGAAGCACTAAGTTTACTAAAGCAAAGCTAAAGTATTTTATTACAAATAGCTTATCTAAGTGCTTTCACTCGGTTTGGTGCAGAACTTCATGTGGAAACTGGGATTTGACAGAAGTGTAGCTGGAGGCAAGGGGAGAGGGAAGGAAAAGAAAAATGAGTAAAAAGTTATCAAAGCAAGGTCCCTAAACACAAAATGCCATGGCAGATGTCCAGAACAGCCAAGATCTTTCCTCCACAGCTGTGGGTCCAGGCTCTGCAATCAAATCCCAAGATGTCCCACTTGGGTTACTGCAGTAGTTGAGCTGGCAGCAGAATCAGGAATGTCTCATAAGCCTCCAGAGTGAGACTTGCAACTGTTCAGGGGCAGAACATCTCCTTATCCACCACTGACTATAGCCAAAGTCTTGCTGCCAAAGGCTACTCTCTACCCACTATAATTTATAAGATGGGAGAATTTATGATAGCTCTCTTTTGATTCTATTTAACCAAAGTACACCAAGTGCTGTAAGAAGACAAAAAAAAGGTTACATTTTTTTCATCTAGAAATTTCTGAAAGGAATCTAATTTGTTGCCAATGCAGATTCAGAACATCTATTTCATAAGTGCACAGTTAATCAGAGTTCAGGGCTCTGCAGTGCAGGATGCCATTCTTATTCTGACTGGGAAAGAGCCTCTTTTCCTTCTTAGAGCTGGAAGGCAGGTTTGTCCTCAGACACATCCAACATATCCTTCTGCAGGAAGGAAAAAGGTGTTGGGAAGCCACATGGTTGAACAGTTGGGTGAGGGCCAGAGGATGATTTTCTGACAACAGATCAGAATGTGTCCCTGACATTATCCTGATTTTTTTCTTTCCTTTCTTTCTTTTTATTTAGCAGCACAAAAGCTGTGCAGGAGGTATTTGAGAACCTCAGACCAACAACAGCAGAAAGATTGTGAATACCTTTCAGAGGGAAGGAGGCACACACTTTTCTGCTACCTGCTGTCCCCTTGGCTTCACTCAAATAGTCCCACCTGCATCACTCAAACAAGGATTCAAACCATTAAGAGGAAAGTCTTCATCTTACAGAGAATTTTTCTGCTTTCTCCTGAAATGGCCTCTGTGTTATTTTTTGTAGCTTCCTTATTTTCCATCAGTGCAGTTTCCTCTTCTTTGCTGATTTCTTGCATCAGTCTATTCATTAGATAGGAGGATGTAAAAAAAAAAGAATTAAAAAAATGAAGCAAAAATAAGGATCTGTTCCCAAAGCCAGTGAAAACAATGGGAGTCAAAGAAACTGGCATTGGCAAAACATTTTCTTTTCCTCAGGAGAGTAAGAATGATCCTAGCCAAAGTTTTGTGGAACAAAGATTCCAGTAATACGTCCAACTCAGCAAAATGTAAATTGACATCACATTTAGCTTCTTCCTTCCTTGCTAATAGTGACACCTCAGATTATATTTGATGAGTACAGTGACAGTTGTCATTATTGCATTAACTGCATACAACGTGGTCTTTAACCTTCCTATGGGATTTTAGGCCAACTACTGTACACATAGTTTCTGACTAATGAAAGCTGAGAGTAAACCCTAAAAAGAAACAACCTTTGTGGGTTTTTTTAAGCTTTGGAAATTACAAACAGAAGAGCCTGTGATGTAGAGACACACACAGAAGGAAGTGATCTGAGAGAGAAGATTTTAATAAGCTAAATAGGTTCAGCCTAATGTACATTCATGTCTTCATTAATTTAGTGGATGATTTTCAGAAGAGTGAGCCTCTCTTCTTCTGGTGTAGGCAAAATACAGCTAAACTCACCCCCTACCGACTTGCTATGGGTAAAATCATGTAGAAATCACTTAATCTGAAAGCAAAAATCCTCTTAGGTACTTTCCCAAAGACTCCCTCGAATGGGCTAAACATAGGCAATCGTACATGGAAGATAACCGTTTAGCTGACTATTTTCCTACAGCACAGTCCCTGCATTACTTCTCTTCCCCTCAGCTGCAAATGATGTCTCTCCCTCCTCTGGCTTTGAGGAGGGAGCATGAGTGGTCTGTGCCCCAAGTAGCTGACATCTGGGATTCAGATATAATACATCAAGCTAGAGGAAATCTCGTGAGAGGGAGCAATCACATACAGACACATGAACGAAAAGGCAGCTCTTGAATAGCGGGCATGTCTCAGGGTATTGGTTCCAAAATACCACTCTTGAGGAGCCCATTGAATGGTAAGAACATCTCTGTTTCCTCTCATCTGCTCCATCATGCTCATTCATCAATAGAGAGCCAACTTGTCCCACAGCAGGCAGAGTAAGAGGGGCAGGGAGTGAAGGAGAGCTCCAGCCTGATACATCACCGCAGCATCCCATGTGTGATGGAACATGTGTTGGAACTGTGGAAGGAGAGCCAGAGTTGTGTGAAGCTCTTGGATTGAAGAAAAATACATATCCTGATAGGGGAATAATCCACTTAGGCTGAGGAAAATCGAATGCAAAAGAAGAGTTTGCTCAGATGCTGTTATTTTTTGGGAAACTATTCAAGTTTGGGGAACTAGCTGCCTCTCCAACAGCTTTAGGGTAGCTGTTGATTCTGTTCAGAGGTTGTGATCAAGAAGCCTTCATTTGGAGGTGCTGTACCATAGATCTCGAGGGAATCCTTGAGATACAGCACTTCATTCTCAATGTATTAGGAGCATAGAAAATAGACTAAGCCACATGAATTAACTTAAATAAACAGGACCATTTATCTCAATAGTAATCTAAGTGCTATGAACCCTATTGCTTAACACCATCTTAACTCTGACCTTTCTTTTGGGATGCCTGGTTTAAGAACTGGATTTCAGCTTCCCAAGTACCAAATATTGCTCTTGCAATTAAACACTCTTTTTTTTCTCCCTTGTTTTTTCATTCCCAAGGTTGTTTAAAAGATCACCTGATTAAAAGGCCTCACATTTCAGTGCTGATTACCCATGCAGCTTGTAACTGATATTAGTATTATTTTGCTTTGTGGTTTTAATAGTATGCTTGACCTTTGCATTTGGAGGCTCACTTAATGCTTACAGTTTTGTATTTGATTGCCATGATCATTTTTTTTTCTGATTTCTTGCTCACTGAATGTGACTAAAAATCATTTGACTGTTGTACTTGTCTACAGTGAGATAAAAACGTTTTCCTGTGCAATTCATACCCCTGTGATAGTCTTTGCTACATGGCAGGAAGGCAAAGATCTTTGGTGGGATCTGATATGGTAATCTGCATGAGCTGATTTCTTTCCTGGTCTCAGTTGATTAGGTTATACCATATCAGGAAACATTTTTTATCGTTTAGTGGCTCATTTTCCTCTGGAAGCTCTGCATCTGTTAGCTGCAATGTCAGTGCCATGAATTGACTAATGAATTAGTATTAGGCTGCAGTAGTGAAAGATGAGACATTCTTTGTCCTCTCCCAGTCTTTAAGTGATATTGCTGGTCCAAATCCATTAATGCTCTGCTACCATCCTCCAGCAATGTAGGAAAACAAAAGACAAAGAGTATTCATATCAACAAGAAATCTAGGGGAAAATAAAACAACAACAAAACAGGCTTTCATGATCAAAGATATATCTCTGTCCTTATACAGTGTAAAGCAGGAGTGGGGCATGAAACATATTTATGATTCCTCATCAATAAGCATGCCTGTAGTCTGAAAACCAGCATCAACATATGCAGGGATAATTGACAGGCCATTTTAATTGTGTGTGTTTCAACTGAAAAACAAACAGCTCTGAGAACTGACAGAAAAAAACCCTCCCAATCTGAAGTGTACAGAGCACGTGTTCACACTGCTGCGTGATGGATGCATAATGGTGTCCTCCAAACAACCAGCCTTAAAATATCTTAGACCTTATTGTTTTATTGGTGTTTACTGCAGTTAAACATAAGAGCCCTAGGGCTCCCATTGTGCTGTGGATGACATAAAGAGAGCAAAAAGACAGACCTTGTCCCACAGATAGTGCTGTCTAAATGAAACTTCGTCTGTCACCTGCTCTTCCCTCTACACTTTATGTTTTCTCCAGCCTCAATCTTCCGTGCCCAACCTCTCTGAGGCAGGAATAGTGTGTTGCTCCACATCTGGGTGGCACTGGGTTTTGAAGTGTTGTTGAATGAATAAATAACAATACACTGAGTAGAGATTTATATCTGTCTCTTTCTTTTTTTGTGTGTGTTTTGTTTCTTTTTGGGTTTTTTTTTGAGCATGGCTTTTGGAATATTTACACTGAGATTGTGTTTTTGGAACCCACAGCAATACAACCCATAATGATCAACAAATTTTATTTTCTGTCTTGTTGTGTAATTCCATTGTAATGCTCCAGGATTCTATTGAAATTTTTCTTGGAGATGCCTCTGCCTTTTGCTGGATCTGGCCAAGGAACGGAATGTAGGCTAGTGAGCAGCTTTAATAAGATGGTCCATCCACACTATTGTGATTCCCAGCAGACAGCTTCTTTTTCAATGCCTCTCTGAAAGGCTGTGGCACTGAGTCAAGCAGCACTAGTGTCAAGCAGGGCTTTAGAAGCCAATACATTTTGTTATCTGACTTGTGAAAAAAAACCCACTTTGTCCTATTTCCTTCTGCCACTGTTTATTTATAAGAAAAGAAAGGTGCAGAGAGTAGCAACCCTACCACTATGCATCAATTAGCATTCAAACTGACCCAGACTATTCTAAAAACTATTTCATTTCCCAGGCAGATCCATATGGAAACTAAATGATGGCAGCTGTGTTTTAGCAGACTCTTTGGATCAAAATTGTGTCCTCCCTCCTTTGCACCTTCTCCAGGACAGCAGGTGGTTAGAAGTCTCCACCATTCATGGCCTTTGCTGAGTCTCTTCACATTTGCCTTTGCTTTTTCTCTCCTTCCAGCCTCTCACAGCCTGTGTTGTTACCTGTAACTTCTTGCTAGACTCTCCCTTCAAGAAATCTCCTTTCAGTGGACACCTCTTTGAGACTAAAATTATTACTCTATAATAAAGACACATCACAGAATTACAGAATCTTAAGGGTTGGAAGAAACCTTGAAAGATGATGTAGTCCAACTGCCCTGCCAGAGCAGGACCACCTAGAGTAGGTCACATAGGAACTCATCCAGGTGGGTGGATGACATTGCTGTGCCATTGCTACTAAGCTAACACCACTCACTTCCACAAAGCATCCCCTGGCCTCTGGAGTTCCTGGTTATGAGGAGGAGGCTGAGCCTCACTGGGCAATGAAGATATTCCAGCTGTTCCCACCAGATTATTTTCATGTAGTTACTTCAGGCAATGTCTGCTCAACTTGAAATCTTTCCACCACTTCCTGAGCAGCTCTGGGAACCTCACCAGCACTGCTCTCCTCTCAGTGTGGCTCAGGCAGCCAGGCACTGCAGGGGGGTACACTCATGTGAAAATTTCACCCAGGCACATTTTAACCAAGTACTTGAAAAATGAAGGCATGAGAGAGACTTCTTACTAACTCTAGCCTGAAACTAGTGCTTGCTTTTGTTACTGTGAATTGGGTTGTCCATTAGTCCCTTTGGATAATGTCTTGCACAAAACCCTAGCTCTGCTATTTGCTGGGCCAGCCCCACATCCAGAGATCTCCTCTATCTGATTCTTGTGGCAAACTTCAGCCTAAGTAGCACTGCCTCGATTTTTACTGCCTGATTCTGCCCCTACCCACTGTCTTCTGCAGAAACTACCTATGAGCCCTTCAAACACACAAAAGCTTGCTTCGTTTCTTCACCCAAGCCTGTCATGGTCAATTGTTTCAGCCACTTCGAGATTTCTGCAGAAAGTGTGCCAGTTTTATTTCCAAGAATGCAACATCATCAACATTTTTCAATTATTCAGATAGGTTTTAGCTTGTCACCATCTCCATCTCACTGGAAGGAATTACACATACTTGCCCTACCTCTGATCTTGCTGACACTAATGTGATGACATTGACTCTGCAGAGGTTACTTCCAATTTCAGCAGGAAGGAGAGAGCAGGATCCATCCTTAGCATGCCTCCTCTCCTGCCATGTGGAACAACACTGAGCTTCTCAGTGCATCTGGTTTCAAAATAAACCCTCTACAACAGACAAATATGTTAAACCTTTGAAAGCCTCATTTCCAGGTTTCAACAACATTCTCTTCAGAAACGAGCACTTAATGGAGTTCATTTAAGGTTGTTTAAGCCACAACTTGCTGTCAGCACTATTTACCACTTCAGTGGCTCGGCTAGAGCCTCAGCTGTTGTAAGCCAGTTCAGCACTAATAAAGGAGCCCTCCTGATTTACATCAGCTGAAAATCTGACCGAGCTTCTGCCAGGCTGACAGCCTTCCTCTGCTGGGTTCCAGTAGCTGTTTATATGCTCACTCGGTGCAGACAGTAGTAAAAGCAGTTTTTCTTCTGACACTCCTGTCTGTGCCCCATTTTTAATGAAAGACCAAAGGAACATGGCAGATGTTCCAGCATGATGACTTCTATTGACTGGACTCTTCAGCCAGGCAGATGCCAATGTTTGCTTTTACAGCCCCAGAATGCATCTGGATCAGTTATCAGTGGTCCCTTGTACTCCTCTTTCAGGGGCTGCATCCAGACTATTTTCTCACCAGTCTTTGGGAACTGATAGAAGCAAGTCTCTTCATCTTCCTGCAGTCCCCTGCTCCTTCTGTACTCTTTGGCTTTGCTCATCTTGGCTAAGAGAAGGAACCTTCATTTTTTCCAATCATTCCTTTTTAATTTTCTCTGGTTTTAGGTGTTTGTTTGTGTTTTTTTCCAGGCAGAACAGCTCAGCTCCTTCACAGCTGCTCAGCTTTTTACTTGCTGCTGTAACTTCTAATCCTACTCCTTTTTGACTCCTCTCAACTCAACTTCCACAGACCCAAATTAAAGAGCAACAAATCTTCCCAAAGCCGTGGCACTGACCCTTTTCCAGTTGTGCAGGTTAAAATGATCAACACTTTTTCCTTCAATCTATTTATCATCTTCCAGAGTTCTGTGCTAGTTAACGCTGAAGCCTGTAAGAACCATGCAGTCAACTCACAGAGCCAAAGCCCCACAAAATGGCAGCCATCTGCTTCCTGCTAAACTGGCACCACAACAATAGCTTTCAGTAAGCTGAGAAGCGGGTGATGTTAATGAATGAAACCACGACGCCTTCTGTCTTTTATTTCGATAGTAAATCTAATTTGATTATCTTTTCCCTCCACTTTGCCACAGAATTTTGCTGAGAGCCATCAGGACTGAATTGCCACGTGGGAGGTTTCGACCCTTGGAGTTATCAGATCAATAAAATTGCAGTTTTCAGCTCCTGCAGAAGCCCAGCTTTTGTAACAGTGAGAAACGGCCACTTGCACTCAGATCCATACATCCTATTTCTAAAGCTGCCAAGGGAATGCTGATTCCATAGCCCATACTCATTATTTACTAGGTGAAAAGTGATAGCATCACCCAAGAAGTTGCACTGAGGGACTGAGATGGAGCAGAAGCACCGGGAGCTTGGGGACATCACACCAGTGGCCCTGGGGACACATGAGGAGCTGTCATTGGAAGAGAGTTAATAACATGCCTGGGGGCTAACACAGCTCTTGGGAAGGAGCAACCAGGATGCAAAGGAGTTCAAGGACTTGTCAGTCTACCCTGTAGCCCAAAACAAAATGTTGAGAGGCAACTTTTGAGCTTGCCAGTACTGAAATGCTTTGAAAAGAGACGAGTCAAGTCCCCAAACACATGGGTTTGGCTTAATAATAAAAGCACCATTTAGGGGCTCTTCTCTTAATTTCACTCCTGAATATGAAAACTTTGGGTTATTTTTACCATATTTTTAAAAGACTTTTCTCAAAATTGTTTTAAAACCAAAATTCGGATCTTTTTCTGCTCCTTGCATGCATTCAGCAGCTGGACTATTAAAGTGTTATATATGGCATGAAAACTGTTGTTACTACCAGAATATTTGTCATTTCTGAATTTAATCTCCATGTACAGATCTCACACTTCTTGTGTCTTTATGAGCTAATCTAAAAGAGCATATCGGGATATTGTACTCCAGCACTGTATGTTAATGGTTTCCTGCCTCCCTCCAGGAAAAAATAAAAAAAGGGATATTTTTTTTCACTGAGCTTTTCACACACTCTTCTGCCAAGTCCAAGCAGAAAGGAAAAACTGTGTACAATATTTTATTAGGCCAAATGTCAATTTGTTTTTCTGAAATCTTTACCAATCTTCCTGGCATTTAATATTCAAACAAGACCAAAAAAAAAAAAAAAAGAAGTCAGAAAAACAATAAGGCTTTCATTTCATGCAGCATCGCCTGAGACATTCAACAGGCCACAATACATAGAGCCACATTTCTTTCATAGGTAGGAAAGGGAGCAGTTAAACATACTGGAGAAGGTGGATAGCAGCTTGGTTCAAAGGAAAGGGATTGAATCACTTTGTATTTGTGAGCGTTTTGGATTAGCTGTTATTAATCTCTGCTGAGCCTGGCTAAAGACAACATACCTCCTATTTTGTTGGATCTTGGTCTTGCCCACAAAAAGACGCCCTTTTTCCATTTGTAAAGAGTTCACTTTCCACTCCACTCAGAAAATTTCCCACATTTTGAGCTCAGTTCACTCTTGTTTTGCTAGACAACACAGCACTGATGTAAACTGAACATTTTTGCAGATCAATGGTACTTAATATATGAAACACATCAACACAGACAGCCTAGTCAGCCAGGAAAGCCCAGCTGGGTTGGGTATGACATCTAACATAAGAGACCAAGACTTTGTGAGCTTTGTTTCCATCCAAGACAAGGGCCAGTGCTTGACCACCCCCCAGAGAAATGTTCTTGAATCTCAGCCTCTTACAGCAGTACTTGTGACTACGTCCAAGCTGTACTCTTGCCATACCCTGTATTAAATCTGGGCATCCTGAACGAGTGCCTTTACCCTTTGTACCTTGCTGTACACAGAGCAGGGGCAGAGCCTGGGCAGAACCCTGCTGAATGGCTGGAGTTGAAGAACCACTCTGTGTGTGCCCAAACGCCTCTGGGATTCAGCTTCTGGCACCCAGGAAAGCACTTATTGACTGCCCAGGGAGTTCATTCCATAAAAAAGAGAGACAGAAACAGGTTTGCTTTTCTTCTTCCCAAAGGCTCTGGAGAGACTCTAATAAGACATGCTCCTAAGCATTGGAAACAAGAAGTAGATTTTCATCCAGATTTGCTTTTCACAGAGACAGCTCTCTACCCACACTTACCTGCCAGAAAGATTTTTGTGAAGTTAAGAGTATGTCCAGCAAAGCTGAGGGGTATCAGCTGCACATTTACATGACTTCTATGAGTTGGAACTCTTGTATTTTCAGTCTCAACATTTTTGAGCACAAAAAGAAGCCTGTGTTTTACTTATAAGGTCTTTAATCCAATGGCTGAGTGTGCTAGCAGCCTCTGGGATCACTTTTGTCCCCTGGATCTTACAAAGAGATTCAGTTTGAGACCTTAGCCCATGTCAGGAATGTGTCTGGAAATGGCAATTCACTGTTTCACCTTCAGTATGACAAAAGTTTTTTGCATTCATGCCATGCCCAGAAGAGTGCCCCATTGTCAATAGGCCATTGGCATCAGCTGGTCTGAAAATATGCTCCTGTTACCTACCAAACCTAACTGGCACCTTCCTGCTGGTCTATGGACCATCCTCTGCTGCTGCTGTAGCAGAAGTTCCTTCTTCTTCCCTGGGAAACTGGGACATTGCTCTCTTTCCTCTTGCTGTGGATTTCCTCTGCTGTGGTGAGGACACTAAGGCATGTCAGGGACAGCACAACAAAACAAGGATGGCAGCTGGCCTATCTGTTCACATGCACATGTGTTATTCCTCCTGATACATAGGAATGTTTTCTCCACTGAGCTCCAGTCAAATGTGTACAGGATTCTTGGAATGAAATCCCAAAGAAAGCTGCCCTCATGGATAATCTTTTTTTTTTTTGCAGGGCTGTACGAGCAATAACTCATCAGAGAGAAGAGGTACTTGAAGGTAAGAGGTTCACACAAGAGTCCAGAGTAAGTCAGTAGCAGAGCCCACATGCTGGCTTGAAAGCTCCTTCAACATGTTTATTATTTTCATAATATCATGCAATAGCAATTATTTAGGAAGGAATTTATGAGTGTTAATATTCATCCAGATAAGACAAAAATAATCATTCTATCAAGTAATGTAGCTGGCTTGATAGTGTTAAGAGATTCCTAAGATTGACTGTCAGAATCCATACACCTATAAAAACCTAAAGCTAACCAAGGTTCATGTGCCAGGTCTGCTGCGTGGTGTTATCCTGTCACTGCAGCAGTCCTCACTCTGCTATAACACCTATTTCTTCATCACTGTTGTCTCCCCCTTCTTCCTGCCCATCTAAAAGTGACAACCAGTGTTAGGTCCCTAAGGACCTTGTCTAAAATCAGCTTGTAGCCAGGAGAGAGGACAGAGGCAGACACCCTCTGCGAGTGCTCACGTGAAGGCATTTCCCTTGGTAGCACAGAGGACCTTTCAGCAGCTTGCCAGGAGGATTTGCTAACCCATAGCACCAAACCTTGTTGGAGAAGGAAGTTTTTCACAGTGCTAGAAGGAGTGTGCATCAATGACACCACAAATAAGAATTCACAACTTTTCCTTTTGAACATCACAATATATATGTCCAAGTGGTGAGATGCTCCTCTGCCTCATCCTCTGCCCTTCTGAAAAGATTTCACTTAAAGATACAACTTTCAATGAAGAGTATTTTGCCCAACTCAGATCTTTTCCATCTGCTGTGGTCTGTGAGCATCCATTAATACTTTAACCTTCTTGGCTGTAAGCCCGTTGAAGTGATTTGTCTAGGATAAAAGAAAATGGTGAGATTACACGTTCCCCTTCTGGCATCATCACACTCTTTGTTTTTTGATAATAATCCTGTTTACAGCAGAGAGGTTCCTAAGAAGATACTGTATGTTAGACAGAACCAAAAAATCAGCCATAGGCAAAAAAATGCCTTCAGAAATGCTCAGCAGAAATGTACTTTTTATTGAACTCAAAAGCTTCTCAAAAAAAAAAAAAAAAAAAGCTTGTTTTCCTCTCCTTGCTTTAGGGGCAGAGGGAAACAACTTTGGGTTAAAAAAATCATTTCAACTGAAATATTTTTTGTTTACTGCTTAAAAAAAAGCTGGATTTGGCCAAAAAATGTATATCTTTTCAGCAGTCTGTCAACGAGCAATCTTGTACTTGCATAAGTGATAAAAGGATGGTGCATGGCCCAAACAGCATGCAATCACAGTGATCTTTAGGCTCTTTTAAAGCCTGAGCTACCACAGAAGTTGATGTTGACTCAGACTCCCTTTTATCTTTTATCTTTTCTTTTTTTCTCTTCCTTCACCCCCCAGCTAAAGGATTACTGCAAATTATTCAGGGCAGAGGAAGGAAAGGAACAACCTGCAGGGTTTTGGCAGTGGCCTCCATTGTCAGCCCAAGAAGAGCTTTCTGGAACGTCACATTCCTGCAGGAGATTAAGAACAAGCGTGCAGAAGAGGAGGTCAAGTCACTTCTTACTCCTCCAGACTTCAAGACTCCCATGAAGGCTTGTGGTCTTCATTCTGCCTTCTGCAAAGACCTCGGCTTCAGGTCTGAGTTCAGCATGGAGACCTCTCCAAGGTCTGAAAATGTGAGGATCCTGTGTTTTGGGTGGTTCTCTCCGTGTTTAAAACCTATCATTGCTTTTGGTAAATTGTTACCCATGTATGTTTTACAAACCATGAGGAATCACATAGCTATCCAGTACCTTTCACCAGAGAATCTCAAAATACTTCACAAAAAATAGCCAAGATTTACAATAACTTTATATTCCAGCTTTTCTACAGAGTAGGAAAGCTGACATCAAAATGGTTTTCCTGCAGCTACACAACGAAACTGAACCAACTTATGAACAGAACTTAGAAGTCCCAGTTCCAGCTCTTGTTTCATCTCTCAAACAAGATTTGTTGTCTCTGTACTTCTTGCTCATCTGAGGTTCCCATCACTGCTACCCAGAGATGGACACAGTCATTTCTACCACTGCATTGTTGTTTCCTCAAAACTTCTCCCCCACTTTAACATGAATAAATAAAATACATAACTTTGAGCAATCAGAAGAGAAGATCCTTGGAGATCACCTACAGGCACCCCCTTCCTATGCAGTATCAATATATAGGTATGTATACCTATACGCACTTGTCTATTTTTATCACTGTCTGCCACAGGGTACTTGCTGAGTGATGGCTGTTGCTGTGCTGATGGTGAAATGGAGAAGAGCAGCAGGAATGTTGGTAAGCAATAAGCTGTATCTCTAAAAACTGGAGATAAATTCAGTCCTGGTCAAAGCAGATGTCATTTGAAGTGAGAGAAGCAAAGCTGAGCCCCTTCATAGCAAAGTCGTTTTGCTGGTGGTGGTGCTGTTTTGAGTGGTGTCCTGAATTACTGCCCTGCTGTGGTACAATGAGATCTGATCCCAAATACTTATTAACAACCAATAATAATAATAATAATAAAATAATTATTAGTCACTAATTAATAACAACAATAGTGATAGTAGAAAATTTCAGGTCTCTTATTCACCATTTGCTGCCAAGCTAGTCACTTCCCAAACTTACTTCTAAAATTAGAAACAAACTGGCCCCTTCTAAAGGCCATAAACAGCATTTTAATTGGACTGAAACCTAGAAATCTGTCAGCAACTAGTTACTCTGGCTCCCTGGTGTGATCAGCAGCTTTGAATGCCCTTCAGGGTCTTTCCCAGAAGGTAATGATGCAAACAGATGTCATCACAACAAAGGTGTGATCAAACAAGGAGTCACAGAGTAGCAGCTCAACACTGGGATGCTAGGACCATTGTGCCCAACTGGGAATACTGGAGGGAGAACAGGTCCTCCAGCCCAGAGTACACGTCATCATCAGGGTAGGAGGAAGAAACTTGTGCTAGCTGAGACACTTATCTACAAACTAGTCCTCTATATCAGGGCCACACAAAATGCATATTACAATGCATTTCCTTTGCTAAACTAGTATATTTTCACCTGCTTTCTGTATGATGGAAGGCTTTTAAAGTAAATCCCACCTGTCTCAAGAAGATGCCAAGTATCAGCATCAGAATGCAGGAAATTGCATCCAGAGAACAAATACAGACACCCTGGTAGCATTGTCCCTGGCAAGAACCTGCTTATATGGAAAAAGAGCAAGTACAGTAGCTGGTACTTAAGATACCCCAATCGTTTTGGAGGTGAGAGGATGCCCAGATTATCAAGACCTGAGGCACATATGCAGTAGGGCTAAACAGGGCAAGACAGAGAGTTATCTTCCTTGTCCCATTCCCTTTTGCAAATGGCTTGGGACTTCGTAGATGTCTTGTCCCCAGTAGTAGAAGGGATGATTGCATCCCAAATAGTGTGAGCATTTCACATAAATAAGGAACAAAACAAATGAGAGGGGACATAGAAATAGCTGTTCAGTGCCACCCAGCCTTCCCTAAAAAAAAAACAGGAATCAGCAATAAATACACATTAGAAATATATATATATATATATATATATACACACATCCCCTATATACACACTCACTAAATGCTGTCTCCTCAGAAGAAATTGCTGGCAGCCTTTCAGCAAGCTATCCTTAACCTCTAGCAATAAGCACCTTGCTTGAAGTGTGTGGCACTTTGCAAGTATGTCCAAGCCTTTCCTGTGGAGTGATTGCTCTTGAATTCCTTCAGATGCCCTTCTACTAGGACAAAACATTAGCACAAACTTCACATGCTGAGAGTAGAGAAGGACAGTCAATGCCACTACTGTAAGAGACATGGTGATTTTAGCTCTGGAAATCAAGAACTGCCTGCTTAAAATCGAAACTCTGGCTTAAATAACCACAAGATTTAAAAAGTAATCAAGCATTCAAGATTTTTTTCTTTTTTGTAGCTCTAGTTTTAGACTTATTTGCACCTGAAAGTATTTTCTCTCTTTTTCCTGCTACTGTGACCATTAGTGCAGTTTCCAAAAGCCCAGAGTTTCCTAAATACACACACATACACACACACACAAATAGGTTAATATTGTTATTCCTTCCCACACCTTGACTCACAGAGCTTTATATAAAAAAGTCTGGTATTCATTCCAGGAGACTTGGAATAAAATCTGGAGCCATCAACATTACTGTTTTCCTTTGGATAGTAGTAAGAACCCCAGGGAGCTGCTCAGTCCACTTCATGATGGATCAAGTCTGCCACCCCCGTATAAAAACTTAAGGAACACAAATCAGAGCAGGATATACTGGGAAAGATCTTCTAGAGAAGGCTTCCCTACCCCATAAATCCATTAGAGTCTCATTTTTCTTTTCAAGACTTAAGAGGTACAGAAGCTGGACAAGCTTCAAACCTCACCATGGTGCCAGGGTTTCCAGCCCAACTGCTGCTTTCTGGGAGAGGGGCTGCTCTAGAGGTGGAAGAGCTCCTCATGGGCTGACAGAGCTCACAGTGAGGAGATGTATGGGCCTGATGTTCAGGTGATGGGGAGAAGAATAGCCAGGCCACCTCAGCTCCTGGATCTCAGGAAAGGGGTGGAGGTGTGTCTGCATGTGAATGAACTGTTCAGCCTTTAAAACACACAAACCCGGAGCATGAGAGAACAACTGCTTTCTACTAGAGCAAAGTTGGGAAAAATCATTTTACAATCTCCAGAACACTAGAAATAATCAGCTGTAGCTATAGATCCATTTCTTTACACTTCTCTTTACGCTTTATTGACTCTTTTATTGCTTTGATTTTCACTCTTGAAAGACAGGAAAACACTTTACACAAAACTGAGTATTTTACTCCAAACTCTCTTGCTTTGAGGCTCTGGTACAGTGGAGGAAAGGCCAGCCCTTTTTGTGCTTCCCAGCAAGTATGCAGCATCATCTACACAAGCCTGGGCTAGGCTGGGGGCTGACTGGGTACCCTCCACCAAGCTGTGACTGTTTGCCTGGCTGTGAAGCTGATCCCAGGCTGCAGATGTGCTCAGTGCCTGGTTCGAAAGAAAAATAAGACTCAATTTCAGCAGTGTGCCTGTGAAAACAGCTGATTCTCTGGACTGTTAAAATAGCCTGTATTTATAAACAAAAGAGGGTTTTAGTTTTCCTTGTCCTAGAAAAACACACTTTTTTTTTACCACCGTTTTCTTTCATTTTAATTAACAAGGAGAGGAGAAATGTCAAAGAGCAATTGTACAAAATATATACTGTGCTGATTAAGGATTTCTTTTCTGTAGCATGGAGAAAGCAGCTTGAACTTTGCATTAAATCTCTCTCCCTCTCTAATGAGATATGCCTTATCCAACCCAGAAAGATACAATTAACTGAGGAAAGAATGCAGCTGCTTTCTCAGGGAGGGGAAAAAAAGAGGGGAGGAAGGAAGAATTCACGTTAAAAGGTGAAGTATGAAGAGTTAATCCTGCAGACTTTGAGTATGAACCTTACTCAAAAGAAACATCCTGGTCAACTCTAGAGCCTTAAACGAACCCATAGCTGAAAGAAGGCTTAATCTTGGCCTCAGACACTTCTGAGATCCAGCCCGAAACCAGCTCTCCTTCCCTCTGGAAAAGCTAAGCCCATTTGCCTCCCTGTGACCAGGCAGTGGTCATTTTAAGACCAGGAAATCAAAGGATGAAGAAGCTGGGGCCAGGCCAGGGTCAGTCCCAGCTGACCAGACAGCCCGGCCGGACCTTGTCCTGCCTGCCTCACACAGCCAAGCTTTCCTGATCATTTCTATTACATCATGGTGTTTGGTCAAGGTGTTTTTTTGTTTTTTTTTTTCCAATATTTGTTATTATTTTCATTTGAAGAGGCAGGACATCCCCTTCCTCCTCTTGTGCAGCCCAGGGGCGACTGCACCAGAGCCAGGCTGCAGCGTGTGCTCCTACAAATCCCTCCNGAAGGGCAGATGCAGACTGAACAGGAAGCGCTGGCCCGAGGCGAAATGAAACAGCTGTTGCCATTGTTCTGCCTTCGCAAACCCCGCACGGCTCGGGCTCGGCGGGCAGATGTTAGCAATTACCGCACATGAAAAGGAGGGCACAGGATTAGGCAAGTGACGAAAAAAGCAAGGGGACCGCTAGATTTATCGCCGGCGGAGCGAAGCAGCCCCTCTCCGGAGGGTATCGGCAGTCGGAGCAACCCCCACCTCCGCCCCGGGCCAAGAGCTCTGCTCGCCCCGAGCCGCCCGGGAAGGGCCAGGGATGCCGGAGGATGCTTGGATTTTTGCAAAAGGGGAAGAGGAGATCAAGCTCGGGACCCTGCCGGGAGCTGCCTGAGGCCGCCGCAGCAGATCTTGGCTTCTTGGCGGTGGCGGGTCGGTGCTTCGCCGGGAGCGCACTCGAGAGAGCCGGGTTGAGCCTACGGACAAATTCCATCTCCTCCTCTCCTTGTAGAGTAAATAAATAAATAAATACATAAGCCAGACACGCGCTTCACATTCCTCACGAAATTTCTGCAGCTCTTCCATACAATCATGAGTTGTAAAATAAATAAAACAAAATAACATCCCTCTTAGCTTTCTTTCTTTTTTTTTTCTTTTTTCTTTTGCAAGGAGCGATGGGAATAAGAAAGGTTTCTCAGAAGGTAAGCATGTGTTTGCCATCTTAGCTCCTGATATGGAAACCATATGCTTAAATACACCACCAAACATACTCAATATAACACTCTTTTTTATTAAAGGTGGTTTCATAAAAGCCATCCACCTTCCATCCACTGGTGACTACCAAAGAGGTCACATATTCCTCATTGCGACTATCAATACATATTTGGGGTAAATGAAACCCCGAATAGACTGTTTCTGATTACTATTGCAAAGGGAGCAAGAGGCCATCTTATTTTCCCTCACTGATAAATTAAAAGGACTGTAATGGGTGATTTCTGCAACCTGTAAAAGGGCAATACCATCTGTGACTCATTTAGAGAATGAGCAAGAAAATTTCTTTTATGAATTTGGCCAGATTATAGAAAGAATATATATATTTATTTTTTAAAAACTCTGCTGCTAAAGAGAAAGAAGCAGCAGCAAAAGAAAATCCTGACATTCAATAAACGTTTTGGGAATAAAAAATGCCTAAAATGTTATTAAAAGTGCAGAGGCTGCTGCCTTGCTCTGGAGATGGCTGGTTTCTGCCCTGCCAACTAGATGGATCTAACAGGGCCTTTGCCACAGAAGGAGGAATGAGCCAGGAGCAAAACATGAAAAAATGCAGAGCCGAGATTTCAGCTGCGCTGTCACTCCTCTCTTTTGGAGTCACAACGAGACAACCATCCCACTGGAGTGACACTTGCAAAGATGTGCACAAGACTATTTCCATCAGGTTCAGCAGCCAGGAGCAGCACCCTTTTGTCAAACAGGCTGTTAGTTAATGCAGCACCTTAAGACATCAAAGATGATCACAGAGAAAGAAAAGGGAGAAAGGGTGGCAATTTACCATCTTTCAAATCAGGGGTGATGGTAGCAATGCCAACATTCCTACTTTTGTCTGGCCTGACAAGTAGGAAGTGGAGAAAAGATCAAAAGCAAAGTGGAAATCAAAAGGATTAGGATATTGAAATTCTTCTGTTTTGCCACAGGCTGTCACCCTAGCTCCACATATCGTTCAGCCAGGCAGGCATGCTTTGTGCATAGCAAAGAGAAATAGCTCTAGAACTCCTCCTGAAATTTAATTGGCCTGCAGGTTACCCACAATCTCAACTCCTCTGCTTGCAATCTGGAGAATAATATTAAATGGTAATGATAATAAATACTAATAGATTCGTCTTTATAAGCGATGCCAGATTCTGCAGGGCCTGGGCTTGGCAAGAGTGGTCTGCCTCAGATGTGGAGTAATCTATTGACATCTTTACTGTTACAGGGTCTGCACATGGCAGTCGGAGATGTCATTTGCACTCTGACACAGGCTAAGTTACTTACAACTGTTGATACAACCAGAGGATCACTTTGGACCAGCCTGGACCCTAGCCAAACCTTATGTGAATCAAAGGATGAATTTGCCTTAAGGTCTCTGGACTGCTTTTCACTCACCCTGGGAAAAAGCAGGAGAAAGGCAGTGCTCCAGCCCACTCAGCTGAAGAGTAAAGCATCAGGGCTGATCTATTGAAATCATGAAGGATCTTTCCATTGACTGCACAGAGCCATGTAGAATGACTTTGGCAAACGAGGTGCTCTGCTTGCTTATTTGCACTTGATGATTCCATACCATTCCCTATTCCTCTCCTCTGGACTATCCTAAAGTCACCTTTTTTGTTTTATCAACATTAGAGTCAGATCTCTGCTCAGCTCTCAAATCCATAGAGAAGAGTGTTAAAATGATTAAGCCCTCAGCAATCAATGGGCATTGTACTCCTGTACTGCTGCAAGGAGCTGGGCCCTGTACAGGTAGGTACTCATGAAGATCTGGATCTTCTTTACAAGTTGTGATTCATCCAGTGGAGATTTTGTCACCACTGACATCAACTCTGAGACAATCCCATGGCAAGTTCTCCATCATCCATATCTAGCACATACCATTCTTCCTCTGCTGAACTATTTATGAGTTGGTTGGACTGGATTCCTTAAATATACTCAAGTGGCTCACTCCCCTTTGAAAATGTTGGGACAAAACGACCTTTTCCAAATCGACAGTGCCAGTTTTGTAACTTGCTGTGGAAAACATTGATGGACCTTCGAGCTGTGAAGGAGAGGAGATCATGTGAGTTTTTTTTCAGGGCACTTTGGGAACAAGACAGTAAAGATTTCTAAAACACAATAACACAATGTTTGTTCTTCTGAGAAAAGGACAGAGACTCAAGAAATTCTCATCAGGATATTTTTTTGTCAAAGATCTATTTTGTTAAAATACTGCTCAACAAATATGTTAGATTTCTTGGTTAACAGGAGCTTAATTTGTGCCTACTTTGCTAGTAACTAGAGCCATCCTAACTTATCCAAATACCTTTATTTAACTTAATGGTCAAATTTTCACAAATCTCTGGCCTTGCTGTAATTTAGGCAAAGAAAGGTTTAATGATCCTGTCATGTCCTTCAGCCCCTTTCATAGAATCATGAACATAGCATCATGAATCATGAATTTAACACAGAGGAACTGCAGTGTCAGACCAAAGCTGCTCAAACCATTCAGCTATATAGTGGCTTGGAGAATTAAGTCTTAGTTTTTCCTTCCTCTTCACCTCTCCCTCCCTTCTTCTATTTGCTTTATTTTGTTTTCTGCTCTGTGAGCCTTTAGTCAAATATCCCACATACTCATCACTTGGACAGCTTTAAGCACAAAACAGAGGCAAGTCTGGGCACTGCATTAATATATCTTCTTCTTGTCTCTCTGCAGATTATCCTCTATTACTGTAATTCATAACTCCAGCCCTTTGTGTACATGCTTCCATTCTGGAAATGTAATATCATTGCTAATTAAACAGCATTTTAAGAAGTCAGCTGATAGCTCCTCTCAGCTTCTAGGAATTAACTTCACCTGGGAGCAAGCTGCTGGTTAGGGCTCAAGTGAAGCTTAGATAAAGGCGGGGAAAGGGAAAGACATCAAAGAACTAGTCACCACCAAAACTTCATCCTCCACAAATTCTAGGTGTGGAAATGTTTTTCAGCCATAGGGATACTCCCTCTGCTGGATTTCCAAATA
Organism: Urocolius indicus; assembly: GCA_013401255.1. NCBI lineage: Eukaryota > Metazoa > Chordata > Aves > Coliiformes > Coliidae > Urocolius > Urocolius indicus. Next base: position 22,431 of record WBNH01004793.1, on the reverse strand, counting down.
ACTATAATTATGAGAATTCCCTTTTCACCTCCCTCTGGCCTGATTATCTCATCTCTCTCATTTGAACTTGCTTCTTATGAGCAATACATTCACATCCTCCATGCTTTATTACCTTAATTCCCCCCCCCCAAAAAAAAAAGGGCTTAATTTGGTTCAGATGGTGCTAATTTAACGATGGAAGGCTCAGGGACAGCGTTGTCCTGCTAGTCTACTTTCACTTACAAACAAGAGTTTGTTCCTAATCTAAAAGGTCTCCTTGGGGATTTGTGTCGTGTTCTTTCATGGAGCTCCCTCAGAGGCCACAGGTCAATATTGGTATATGGAGAGGACTGAGTTGTCTTGGTAGCCAACCAATGCTTGAAATTCACGTCAGCTTTGAGAATCTAATATTTAGCAGCCTCCATTTATTTTTTTTCCCTACAATTACATGTGTTTCTTAGCAGAAGCCATGGAATAAACAAAGAAATTGCAACCCAAATTGAGTTCTCTCTGAGGAGCCTCATCTCAAAATCCAGATACCAAAATCACTAATCTTCCTGGCTATAACTTTTAGGATGTTGACAGAGCACATATTCTGTGATAAAGAGTACAGTATGGATATACAGCTGAGACGAGGAGATGATTTAACTCTGAAACAGATAAGAAGGGTAAATTGCAAGGACTACACAAGGAATTCATCCAGCATTGGGGGTGGAACAATATCACTCCTGAGTATTATTGATGCACCTCAATTCTTTCTTCTCTCTCTTTTTTTTCCTTTTTGTTCACAATTCTTAATAATATATTTGGAAACTTATTAAAATTACAAATCCAGACTTGAGGTTAAAGGCAACCCAGTCTAACTATCTTATTATGTATAAAAAGATTATCATTTAAACATCTTGCAGTGAAATTCAGAAGCAGTGCAGAATCTGGAAGGCGAAAAAAAAAAAGTGCAGAAAAAAATGGCTAATGTGTCTACTTTTTAATTAAATGTAAATATAATTTGCAAGGCTTATGGGTTTTAAACAGAGAAAATTTACTCTGTGTAATTTCCTTTCTGGTTAACCTTATAGACAGCAGTGTAAGTAGGGTTATTCAGAAGAATTTTGTAGCTATTAAGGCAGTTGCTGCTTCCAGATCCATTATCGCAGATGACTCGAACGCATCCAAGGTTCCACCTGAAGTTCTTAATTTGCAATGACACCATAGTGATTTCAAGCATTAAAACCAGCTTTGAGAGACGACCTAGTTTACAGCTTGTTTGGGATGTCAGCAGATTTTTCATCTTTATTACCTCAGACAGATAGCAAGGCTCTTATCTGTACATACCTCATCAGAACGGCTCAAACACGCAGAAGTGAATTCTCGGTTATTTTAATGTGACAAGTAAATATAAACCAGTTACAAATACAAAGGCAGGAGAAATATGCCTGACAATACAGCAATGCCTAAATTACTGCCAGCTCAGTATTAAAAGTTCTGTCGTGGTTTCTGGTTCAAAGAGTCTCATAAAAATCAGAGTTAATTTAAAACTTAGCCATCCATGGGAATATTTCTCATTCACACAATGCAGGCTTTTTGGTACAGGTCTGTTTATATGTTTCAACTATAGAGAAGGAAAGTGCTCCTTAAAAAGATTGGGATACCAAGTTATGGTAGATCAAATGTTGTAAAATAGCAGTGATTTTCATATCAGATCACAATTCAGACAATAACATAGAATCATAGAATCATAGAATGGTTTGGTTGGAATGGACCTTTAGAGATGATCTAGTCCAACTCCCCTGCAGAAGCCTGTTCGCCTAGATCAGGTGACATAGGGAGAAGTTTGCAGGCTGGTTATCTGGTGAGTATGGTGACAATATCCTTCAGTGTGGACAGGTCTCTCTCAGCGTTGTGCAGTTCCAGTAGTAGAAGAGATTCTTCAACCAAGATTGTCAGAAATAAAAAGTACTTTCACCAAATGAAGATAAATAGCTGTTCCTAACCCATATCCAGCCGTACAATTATTGTCAAAAGGGACCTTCAGAGATTTCCAGTCTAAGCTCTTGCTCAATATAAGATCAGTACTGAATGCAGACCAGATTGCTCAGGGTTTTTTGTTCACCTGAGTCTTAAGAACCTCCAAGCATGGGGATTTCACAACCTTTCTAGGCCATGTTCCACTGCTCAATTAGTCCAGCACCTTTTGTGCCATGGGGACTACCATTGTCCTCTAAGAGCAGCAGGACAAATCCTGGCCCAGCTTTCAGACAGTTTGGTCCCAGCTTTCAGCTGCTGGTTATTCTATAACTGCTTGCTGGTACCATCTCTTCCCCAGCCTTTCCCAAAACCTGCTGCTGCTCCTAATACATAACTCCTAGCTCACTCTCCAGAGCCCTGCAGAAGCCAAAGGATTGCTAACTAGGAACTTCTGTCTCTTTCTTTTCCCTCTCCCAGAGAGACCTTTCCTGGTTCACCATCATACGGCCAACACATGCTGTGTCTACACTGCCAGGAAGCTGTGATCCAGAGCACTGCTCCCAGCTTGATCTCGGTGCTGGGGAAGTGGCTGGAGTATGTCTCAGGTCCCCAGAGCCCACCTGCCTGGTTTCCTTCCCCCTTGCAGTGGGGTGAGAAGGGGCAGAAGATGTTTGCTTGTGTCTGGCCCTAGTGCAGAGAAGGATGCGACTGAGATGAATGTGCAGACCAAAGAGGAGGAGAGCTTTCCTGCACTGCACATTTCACCGTAGCCTCTGTGCCCAGAGAGAATGCAGGGCTGGCACTAGATTGGTCATTAGGGAAGGGAGAAAAGAGAGTCTGGCAGAGATGAATGATTGTGGCCTTCTCTCCACTCATGAAAATAACTTGCGCTGCTCCTTCTCTTAACCTAATGATCTGGGGCTCCAAGCAACGGGTCTGGATGCCTTTCTCTGAAACCAGTGTTTCCTCCTCAGCCCACATTGGGTTGTGAGCTCTAGCTTGGTGCACCCTTACCCATCCTGGGGGAAACCAGGAGCTCCCCAGCCTGGCTGAACTTTCCAAGGGCTGTGCTGTGCTTTCCCCATGGAAAGAGGGATTCCACAGTAAGTGCTTTTTCTCTGGACTTCCTTTCACCAGAGGAATAGAAGAAAATCTCTGTCCCAGCTTGCAGCAAAGTCTTGAAAAAGTCCTTTCCCATATTCTCTCTCTGAAGAAGGCAAGAAGGAGCCTGCTGTGAGGAGTCACCCATTGCCTCTGTCAGGCTCATGGAGGCTCTGCTGCAAAAGAAAACACTTTTTCTCTGCAAGGAGCGAAGAGCCAGGACACTGAAAAGCATGTTCCCAGCTGCTCATCTGGCGAGACTGGATCAGCTGTTAGGAGGAGGAGGAGGAGGGTGTGGGAGAGAGGGAGGTTATCCTGTGATCTGGATGTGAAAGAATCCACAGTTGAGCAGGATCAATAAAACAGTGCCGAGGCTTGTGACGAAGGGAGCAGAGAATAGGATGGTGGAGAGTAAAAGAGAAGGAGCCCCCCTACAGCTGCTGAGAAGAGAGGGGTAGGTAAAAAGGGAGCTCCGATACCACCAGGCCCACGGGAGACTCAATGGGTTGTCTCATTATTATAGTGAACAGAGAGAGCTCATGAGCTGGGAAAGATAGGAAGCTTTTATTTGTTATTTTTTTTTTAAAGAGTGCAGCCTCTAGGAGGGTTTTTGCAGCTCAAATGCTTTTATTTTGTGCCAATTACTTATACAGGGTCTGCATTATTCCCGTAATCAGTCTAAATGAAAGTCAAACATGAAAGATTCCTAACAATGAGCTAATTGGAATGCCATTACCATTTAGATTTAATAAGGTATTTGTAATAATAAACTTGCCTCAGTCTATAGAGTTGTCTTATTCCTGCTCAGATCTTGCAAGAGTGTAAGAGTTGACATTTGTCATTCGTTCCGCAGGACATTGGATATAACCTTAAAAATGTTTTAGTCTTGCAGTGCTTAGTAAATGTCAGGGATGGAAACAAAATCTATAGCCTGCTATTGTTCTGGCTGCGCTGAGCTCAGAGTTAACAGGAACTGTATTAAAACTCAACAGCAGATTATATCCCACATATCTCTCTTTATTTGCAGTCCAAACATCTTGTGGTTTCGAAATGAGTGGCTCAGTGTCCCCTTATGTAGCTGCATTCATTATTTGCATTGAGGTCTTGCTGAGGAGCTTCACTCTGGTTCCAGCACTGATAGGTACTACACAAGCACACAGGTTCTTTGCCATGTATAGCTTAAGATCTAAGCAATTAAGTCAACACAAGCTCTATCTGGAAGCCAAAATGTCCCATCTGCAGAGGTAAAAGCTAATTAGAGCTCCATGCGTGCTTACTTCAGAGAACAGTTCACCAAAAACAACAAAAACAACAACAACAAGATAAATTCTTGCTTTACATTTATGGGTGAGCTGGTTTCAAACGAAGCACATGTGAGCTGAAAGACCTGGTGTCACTGTGCAGCCAGGGAAGTTTTATTCAACTGTATGTAGTTCGTACCACAAAAGCAAGGCATAATCTTGGTGGGTATTTCTTCTGTTAAAGACAAGAGCCTGGTATGAGAACTTTGTGCAACTGGAGGGAATTCCCCTAGGAAGAGACTGAAAAGGTGGAGGTAGAGCAGGTGTATGTATTTATGTGAAGGAAGCAGACAGATAAAGCTAAATCAGCCAAAAGCTGATGGAAGCTCAGAGCAGTACAGACAACACAGAAAACAGGGTGCTAGGAGCATTCTTTAAAATCCAGATATTGCTTCTCCCTCCCTTCCTTCACCCCAGAAAGATACTACAGAAATTCCTTCACTCAAAGGGTTCGAACAAGCAACCAAAAGGGCAACAAAATGCATAATTCCTGTTTTAATGGGGAAAAAAAAAAACCACCCTCACCAAATTTCCTAGTAGCATATCTCAGTGTGAGCTGTCACCTATCAGATAAACTGTGCTGTCATTAGCAGCAGATGAATTATGTTCTGCTGACACTCTGTGGTCCCAGCAGCTAGTCCTGAATGATCTGACTCAACAGAAAACTTTGCACAATAGCTCAAATAAACGTCAAATCACTGGAAACTGGCAAAGGCCATGGAAATTGGGAATGTTCTTTTCTTGAGGACAGTCTTTTAATGCAATCTGACACTGGGGATTCAGCTGAACATTCATAACGTCCAGGAAATTCTAGGCACAGTTGGTAAAATGACCAATGCTCTTATAAACCTACTTTTTTTTTTTTTTTTTTTTTTTTTTTTGCTCAAAACTCTATGTACTTCACACCAAAAGGTTTTTCAGAAACACCAGCCAACAATCAATGGCCTTAAGTTAACCATATGCCTGAGAACTGTGCTGCGTTGCTGGAGAAAGGCAAGGAAGCATGGAAAATCAATAGCTTCCCTGGATGTTTTCAGAGAAGATGATTTGCCTAAGAGTTAAAATGTGAGCCTAAAATTCAGACATTCTTGTTCTTGATGGTCTAGTTAAATTACCTCGTCTTCTGATATGCTTCACACATTAGGGAAAAAAAAGTGATGCTTGTTGCTTAGATCACAGCAATGTTGTGAAGCTTAATTTTTTTAGAGAGGTGTTTTGGGATTCCTGTCTGAAAAGTGCTATAAATATAGACATTCTTAGTAGTATTTAAATTACTTCCTTTACAATTTCTTTGAGCCAACACATGTTGCCAAAAATGCAATATTCTCTAAGATGTCTTTTATTCTTATATCTGTCTGGAATCCAGGACATTTCCCAGCCTTATAAAGCATCCGATATTGATATATCCACGTGCAGTGCATATATATAGCTAATACCATCAGACACTTCTTTCCCCACCCCCTCTCCCCCTCCAGGAACCCAGGCTTGCTCAATGTACAAGATGGACGTGCTTAGCAAATGAGGCAGCTGTTCAGTTTTTATTTTTATGCTCATTGTTTGCTGAACAGCCACATGTCTCATAGAGTGCATACCATCCAACCTTTGTAGTGAATCAGACAAGGCTCCCCCACAACTCGCTCACTCCGAGTATCCAGCTCTGCCTCCCTCCCTGCTCCACATACATATGTGATCACGTAATCAGGGACTGCATCACAAGAGAGCTTTAACTTTCTCGTTTCCAAATTTTGTTTTCCAGCCTCAGACCTTCTCTCCATGGAAGATTTTATTGAGAATACCTAGGGATGTAAAGCTCTTTAAGGAACAAAATAATCCTCTGAAGAATGGCATCACATTGTGCAATGAAGGAGCATCGCTGTCCTGCAGAAATGAGGGCATCTGTACCTGAGCACCAGCCAGTTCCTTTACTCGTGCTACTGAAAGAACCAACACACCTCCAGACCTGCTCCCATTTGTCTCCCCTAGCAACAGGACAAGGGGTAATGGGATAAAGCTACAACACAAAAAGTTCCATTTAAATATAAGAAAAAACTATTTCATTATGAGGGTGAGAGAGCCCTGGCACAGGCTGCCCAGAGGGGTTGTGGAGGCTCCTTTACTTGGAGACCCACTTGGACATGTTCCTATGCCACCTGATTTAGGTGAAACTGCTTCTGCATGGGGATTGGACTAAATGGTCTCTAAAGTTCCCTTCCAACCCTACCATTCCATGATTCTATGATTCTACGATTGTGTCATGGAGCACATGACCAATATGCTGTCATTAATTCTCCTTGTGAAGCTGGCAGCAGGTCTGCCTGTGCAACAGGACTTTTCAGTGTCTAATAACAGCAAGATAAGCTTGTCATCACCTGTGCTTCCTCCCGTTCGGAGGAGCTTGGGGGAGATGTATCATGCTGCCACATTTTTTTGTGTTGGTCAGTTTATGAAGCAATGTATTTTCACCCATTTTACAGAAGGACTTTAGTCTTTATTTCTGTCTCCAGTGTAGACACCTTTTAAGTTTGTTGAGTTAGGCCAGCTCAAAACTCATTTGAATCTGTCCTACAGTCTCTAAAGGGAATAATCCCAATAGCTTTTTCTGATTAACCAAGTAACTTGGGACTAGACTAGAAGAACAGAGAAATTTCAATTTAGGAGCAGGTTGGAGAAGAGCAGAGAAATCACAGCACTGGATGCAGGGCTCCCTACCTTTAGCATTTTCAAAGTCAAAGACATGTAAGGAAGTGACAAGAAAGCAGCAGTTTACATATAGGTAGAAAAAAGAGCACCAAGGGCTTCATATTGCAAAAGCTTGCACACACTTATCTTTACACTTATGATTAGGCCCAGTGCTTTTGCTAGCACCTTGGCTTCAAGAGCCTTCTGAACGTGGAAGAGAATACTATTGCATTAGCATGCACTGTGTTAAACTGCTGCAGAGAGCAAACCCCAGGAATTAACAACATGTTCTGCATAGGGCCATAGGCTCAGCAAAAGGCAGATATGACAGACTGCTATCCCCTGCTTGCCAGAAATTATGGTATAATATGATAAAATGGACATCTCAGAGTCCCAAGTTTAAGTCATGTAGGTGATGGCAAGGCAGTGCTGGAAAAGAAAGGGATGAAAGGGGTAAATCCCTCACAAGTCAGGGCAGGAAGACATCTAAAGATGTACATCTACATGAGCTTAGTGAGAGTACCCCGATGAGCTGGAAACTGCCAGAAGTAGGTATTGCTTGCCACAATACCCCATCTTACCCAAGCATGAAGTTGTCACAAAGTGGAAGACCAGGGGATGGACAGAAGCAGACTCTTTTTGCAAACACCACAGCCACAGGTCCCTTCTCTAGGCTGTAACCCTCTCTCTGTTTTCCCCCTGTCATTGTCTCATTGCTATTCCCCAGGGTACTGTCTGCCTCTTGACATCCCATTCCTGACAGGGCTACAGCTCTCCATTCATACACAGTGAGTATATATTGCAATAAGCAAAGGCAGTGTTCAAATCTGAAGGATCTGGGTCCTTCCCCATGGTACCTGTGTCTTTAGGGTGCCCCTAATCATCTGTCCTTACCATATGAAGCACAATGGGGCCTACTGTTCCAACTGGGGCTTCTAGGATCTCTTCTAATATAAAGCCTAATGACTATAATTATTAATCATTACTGTGATTATATGATTATAATTAATAATCATAATAATGAATCATTATAATTGCTTCACTAAATGACAAGCCCTGCTTCCTCCAGCGAGCTCCAGAAGCACAAAGAATGAGCTCTTGTGTATACTTAGTGAATCTCAAACACTTCCGTACTTAAAAGTCCGAGTGTCTCTGTTTTAAGGACTTCCATATTGTATTTCATTTAGAAATCTGCAGCTGCCTCAAATTGGGACCAGTGGAGTGCTGCTACCATATGCAAGGTTGCTTTGCCTAAAATCCAGCAGAACCATGAGCAAACAGAGATTGGCAAGGAAAAGGAATGTGCATATGGATGTTACTTGAGGGGTGGCGAGCCAGATATGCCTAACGTTGCATTTTTCCATCTTAGATTTACAACTGAAAGTAATTCAGCTCATCGAAGAGCATTTTCAGACAGCCCAAATAACACAGCAAATGTAGAGGCTGCAAACACTTGAAAGAGAGATAGTTCAATGTGCCCCTCCACTTGGAATCCTTAGGCATGACTGCTTTGGTGGTGTTAGATCAGGATAAGGGAGGAGACTGTTTAAAAAAACATTAATCCAAATTTTAAATTTCTGTGAAGTTACAGGGATCTTCTCCCTTGATGATGTGAATGCCCCAAGCCCAGGTGGCTAAGTCACAGTGAGACTCAGTATTTTATAGGAAATAGCCTGAAATTTGGTCAGCAGCACGTGACTGCTTTGTGACTCGTGGCAGAGGGTGTGGAACAGTTGCCCTTGGGGAATCTGCTGGAGTCACTGTATATATTGCATAGTTACCTTCCCTTGCTGGGCTGATGTGAGTCACCAAGCTCCATCCCAGGCATAAAGAAACTGATCTTGCATAATGCAAAATCCACCCAAGAGATGTCATTGTTTAGGGTTAACATCTCATTCTGGCATGCCCAGGAAGCATTAACAGCAAAATATAGGAACTCTGTCAGGTTTTTAGAACAAAGTGTATGCTAAGAGTTAATTGATATGACCAGATTGCAGTGCTGGAGACATCAAAGTCTTATTATCTATTGATAGAGCTGGACACAGGTATTTGAGATCGTCTGTTTCTGAGTTACTGTAGCAACTACCATAATAAGAAGGGTGCAGTTAGCAAAAGAGCTTTTTCCTTAGCCATTTCTATGTTGCTGAGTACAATGATAGTATAGGAACACTCTTGCATTTCCTTCTAAGTTGTTGACCTCTTCATACTTTTTATACGTTTTGGAAGGAAAAGGGTCTCTCTCTGTTTCTGTATCAGAAATGAGCCTACACATAGCCCTTCAAACTGAGTTACACTAACGGAAAGTGATAAAATCTGTGCAGCAGCGCCCTTGTAAGCAAAGAAAGAAAGCAAAGCTGACAGTTAAGAGTGTTAAAGAGTGAACCTTTGGGCCACTCATAATCAACAAAGTCTACTTGAGGTGTGCACTAAGATCAAGATGTGTGTCTAGAATTAGTTCAGCAGAAAGACAAAGGGTTGATTTTATTTGTAATGCCTTTGCTACACAAATATTGACAGATTAGTCTTTCCAGAGAGTGTATCTGCAGGATATCACTGTATACTGAGCTATCTGATGCTGACCATAAGGTCCTTCCAGTGACAACCTGTTTGGTGGCAGAAGAACGCTTGAGGAGCAGAGTGCAAGTGCATCCTCAACCAAAGTGCTTTGGGGAGTGATACCAGATGTTACTCTCTGTGAAGCAGGATCATTCCTGCTGTGATTTCTGCCTCTCTTCAGAGAAGAAAAAAGTTTGTGAGCTTAGAAGGGAAGAATTTAGCCATTTTTTCCCCCATTCTATTTGCAATGTTTTAGAGGCACTAGATACTATATGCAAGGAATCAAAAGATGAAGGCATAAATCCCGAAGGTCTTTTAGTGTCTAATTCCATCAACTACTGTCTAGAGCTGAGCACCAAAGCAACTGCCTGGGTCTGGGCTTAAGAGTCCCCATTGAGAAAGCAGTATTCCTTCAGGGAGAGGTCCTGAGACATCCCCCAATGAATAACCAACAGAGGGACTGATACCCAGTGTCTTCAGGCAGGACGTTTTTTATTTTGTACCACATGCTCTGAGGTGGTGGGAACACAGAGGAGATGGAGCCTAGGGCAGTCAGAGCTTCTTCAACCGAATATGTGGCTGTATAAATGATTTAATTACCAGACTGTTTAGGAGAATTTCTAATCTCTCTTCAACCACTCGTACTGACATCTCTGATGTGTGATACCATTTAGATTGAAAAGAAAATCCATTTAAAGCCTAAATGCTCCAATTACTTTTTTAGATGCCTGAGAGCAGCTCGAAGTTCAAGCACATGCTGCTCTTAAAAACCTACTAAATTAGAGGCCATGGATTGGGGGGGGGAAGGAAAGCAAAAGAATGTTAAAGTACATTATGTTTTGAAGGATGTGGTTTTCCAACTGACATGAAGGATTTTTTTTAACTAGAAGTGTAACGTAATATGGGTCAAGGTTTCCAAACTGAGGTGTATATTGTGCCAGATACATGCAAGGAAAAAAAACCACAACAAAACCAAATCAAAAACCTGAGGCACTTCTGCTCATACCCTGACCATGTGACAGCCTCCTGTGAACATCTGGCAGTCCCTTGCAGGAACCAGGAGCTCCCAAATGCTGCTCCCAGCCTCCCTTCAAAAACCAGGCTCACCCAGCCTTCTGTGGGCTGTTAACCAACACGAAGCAACTGAGCCTGCAATTGCAGCTTGAATAGATTGAGGAGGGGTTGGGGGGAGAGGAAGACTTTCAAACTGTGATTCTTCCAAATCACTTGAGGCTGCCAGTTAGGTTTTGTGATTCACAAATTTGCTCTCTTGTTATAAATAAACATTTCTTTTCATGATCATGTCACAGGGACTGGGCTCAAGAGCCTTGCTGAGTTTTTTTTCTTTATTCTTGGCATATCAATACAGTTGAAAGACACACGCTCTTGCCTCCTTATACTTTTTGCCAAGCCACAACCACAAACCATCCTTACAACCCCAAAGCGCTTTTGGCAGTTGTGACACAGAACGTATGGCTCATGTGGTAAAATGTGCTGGCAAGTTCCCTACAGGCCCCATCCAGCCATCACTTATGTGAAGAATTTAATGCCAAATAGCAGCTGTTGTGTTGAGGCTGCTCAGTATCACACTAATCACTCCTGCCTCATCCTTTCTTTTCCCTTCCCTATCTCCACCTGCTGTTTCAGTTTTATTTTCCTTGTTTTTTTTCCCCCCACCTCTCATCTTTGCATCTTAGATTCAGACTGGAAGTGCTCTGAGGCAGGGGCGATCCTTTTATTGTGGCCCAGAACCTGCCTGCCTGGCACAGCAGTAATGTAAACAGCGATGCCAAATAGTACAGCTGGAGCCCTGTGATCTCTGGCAGGTTGTGTGGTGAGTGACCTGAAAACTGACTGCTGTGGGTAAAAAACACAGCTCCAGGGAACCTTTTAACGAACTTTTTGACGGTAACATAGCACTGCTTCACCTAACTGAAAGTATTTGAATAGCAGAGACCTGACTGGTTATTTCTCCTGTTTTGGCTGTCTGGCGTGTGCTGTATGTTTTTGTTTGGTAGTTGCTAATGTTTCTGATCTAAATTGCAGAACATGTTTATGGCTTAGGAAAGTTGCCCAACAGACAGCCTTAAGGAAATCGTTTGCTCAGAGACAATGACAGTCTGCATCTTCTCCAGAACGTGTCTGACCGCAAGAAACGTGCTTGGAGCTGGAGATAGAGTTCATTGTTGGCTAAGGTGCAGTCTCCAGTCTGATATGGCTGCAGAGGAAGGGGAGGTTGGGGTGAATATGGATCTGCAAGCCCTTTACCTTTCCCATTCATTTCACTGAGTTTCCCTGGCTACTGGCAGATTTTGGTTAAGATGAAGTAGGAAGCTGTGGCTGGAGCTGTAGATCCTTTCCCTTTGTCTGAGATTCTCCAATAACAGATGAGAAATCAGCCTCTATTGAAAAAAAAAGTTGGAAAAAAAATACAAAACTAAATAAATCTGCTGTGACTGATTCCCTCTGAGGTCTCAGTTTTCTTCCTTCATATTGATGTCAGAGATGGGTCATTGTCAGAAAGAGAATTTGGTAGTTTGCTCCCTCCTCTGAGCTCAGGTGGCCATTTTTGGACGACTTGCTAATGATTTAACTGTTCCAAGTATGAAAGGAAATTTTCCATCGTGTGAAGCATTGTTCATGGTGACACAGCAGCTCATAGAGGAAGTGTTGCAATGTAATTCCTAAATTGGGTACGCCAAACACCTTCACTGTGGCTGCGTGTCCTGCTTCTATGCCTTCTCATTTGCTTTTTGACAAGCTGGATGGTTCTGTCTCTATGTATAGTGTTGCATGATGCTGCACTTGTTTAAGACTATAGAAATAAAATGAGAAATACTGTGTGAGAGTTAAATATGATCATTAAATCTACATGCAGGAAGGCTCAATTTTGCACTCTTGAGTATCAAGCAGTGTCTTATCACTGACTTTAGCCAGAGCAGAAAACAATTTGTAATACACTAGAGTGTTCTTTTGTCCTCAGCTTCTACATTTCTCACCTATTGCTTACTGTAGTTTTGACACTTTCTCTTCTTGCTTTCTTCAAGACACAAACACTTATTTTTCCTCTTACTTAGCCCCCTGCACCAGGAATTAAAATCTGTGCACTATAGAAGACCCTGGCATAATTAAGCACTAAACTTTAACAGGGTCCACTAGAGATTATTGCAAGGCAAATGAGTAATCAGGAAGGTTTTTAGATGCCAGAGTTCCATTGCAGTGAACATGGCTGCAGAACAGAACAGTGATGGGATTCATGAGAGGTAGTGTTCCTCTGGAGTCCTGGATGTTTACATGCAGCTCTAACACAGAGCAGATACACAAATACTTCCCTTCTTCCTCCCTCCCTGTCCATTTTGGGGTGTCCAAAGCAAACAAGAATCCTCTCTGCACAAGTCAAGCAGTATATTTTCCAAGAGTCTTCTGTCTAGGCTCCTTGCAGGGACTTTTTGCATCTTCTGTTTCAAAAGAGGTCAGCCACGAGTGGGCACTGTCCAACTGCAGCATCCGGCAGACCAGGGACCGACACAGGCAGGGAGCTCAAGGCTGAGGGGTTTGCTCTCAGAATTAGTAGCCAAGCTCTGCACAAGAAGTAAATCAAAGTTCTGGGGGTGGATTTGAGGGTGGCCAGCTCTGCTTGTGCTTTACAAAGCATATTTTTACATGAAGTGATCCACCCATGGTAGCAGTGACAAGGAAAAGGTATTTAGACAGAAACGATGCTCATTTCTTTGTCAGCGTCAATTTGAGAAGCGGTTGTTTCTGGATGTGCTTCTTTCAAGCACACACCCTGCATGCTGTGCTGGATGGTTCTGCTTTTATCCTGACTTCTTTCCAAGTGCTCATTCCTCTGCACTTCCAAATGTGCCAGCTGAATCTAACGCTTCTGCTACTTTCTACCCTATAGTCTATACCAACTTCTGAGAAGTCTCCTGTTTACCAAAACTGTAACGTTTTAGCCATTACTGACTTTCCTAGCAATTAAAGCTGCCACATGCTTTGGTCAAAGGCATGATTGTGCTGTTTGCTGCTGTCTCCCATTAGGAATCTTGTTGCCTAAAACTTTCCGTGCTGTCCAGCAGAGCAGAATGGGCTGTTGACGGCTATGTGCTATTTTTTTTCAACTGCACTGGGACAGAAATGGGTTTGGTAGAATATTTTCACACTGAATTGCAAATGATCCCATGCAGCTATTCTTTTCTTCTCAGCAAATATTTTCCATTTCTGGTCTCCAAACAGTTAAATGAAATGCAGCCAGTAAAATAGAGATCTCTTTAATCCTGGGATAGGCAATTGCAAACAGAATAGAGGACACTGACCTCTTTTTATTTCCCACTTAGGACCCGGAGGTGAAAAGCCAATATTCCTCTGTGAGATGCATCTAGCTAAACAGATGCTGAACTGAGCGTGTTCATTTTAGTTCAGTTGGGCAGTTTATGGAGAGCAGAAATATTTACACACCAAAATAAGCCCCTCACCCCTTCCAAATCCCTAAACTTGATTTCCAAACCAGGAGGCTCCAGCACCAAACGCTTGTACCACTGGGTTTAAGGCTTTTTTATCTGTCTGTGGGCCTCTTGGTAAAGCAGAGCGTGACCTATGGCCCGTGGACCCAAGCCCCATTGCAGCAAGGGACACTATCTCACCCCTGTGTCCTGCTTGGGGGAGCAGTGGACCGGTCATGGGAGATGCTGGGGCTGTGGAGGCAGGGGGGTGCCAAAAGGGGGGAAAGGATCGGGATGCTTGGCCGGGCTGTGGAGAGGGCTGAGGGAGGAGGAGTGTTGGAGGGGGTGGGGAGAAGGCAGAGTTTTGCAAAACGGGCTCCTCGGATGCGGGGAGAACTGCTGAGGTTGGGTTAGGGGAGAAAAACCTCACGTTGAATGCATTTGCAAAAGGGCTCGGTCTGCAAAGAAAGGGGCTGCGGTGTTTCTCTGTATAGCGCAGAGTGAATGGTGCTGGCGGGGCAGCAGAACCAGCCCCTCGCCCTCAGAGACGAACCAAGGAGAATCCCCGCTCCATGTGCACCCCGAAACTGGCCGCCCGGCACCCACGGAGCCCACGGAGCCCCGCAAGGGCGAGAGGCGGCTGCAGCTCCCGGAGCTGCCACCGGGTCCCCTGTCGCGTGATGCGACTGGCCTCGAGGACCTGGTCGGGCAGCTCGTAAATCACCGTGAGGGTTTTATTCACGATGACTTGGGCTTTAGTTTTTTTCCCCCTATGGCTTTGCTCGGCTGTGCCAGGAAGAGCCTCTCCTGGTCTCTCCCGCAGCTATTTTTTGCCACAGCTCCCACCACCCTCCTCTCCGCGTAGCCCAGCGAGCGGGGCCAGGTCACGGCCAGCACCGGCTCCGCGCCCGCGGAGTGCCAGTGGAACATGTGTAACCCCGGGCCTGGCGCTGCCCGACAGCCACGGTGAGGGGCAGGGAGGACAATAGTGAATGATTCAAGTGCTTTCTGCTGAGGAAAAACAGCCGGGTGCTGTTACAGTGGGCTATCAGCCCTGTAAAAGAATGGTTGTCTGATGGCTTGAAAAATTCAATTGAATACCTGCACGGATCTAAGTATAAATATTATTTTTTTAAAAGAACAATATGTAATTAAAAACTAATATTTAACAACTTAAACGCCTATCCTCTAGGAAACAACAGCCTTTCTTCGCAAAACCTCGAGATTGACTTCACTTCCTCCTGTAAAATGAGGCCAGATTTACTTCTCCAAAGATCAGGGAGATCAAGTATTTCAGCGCTCAATTTACAGCTCCGGGGTATGTGGGACCCTTTCCCAGCTATCTGGGTAGGCTAGGAAATAACTCCGGGAAGGAGGAGGGGGAGAAGGAAGGAGATTTAATTCCCAAACACCGCAGTAACACCTGTAGTATTTCCTTAACTCCACGTCAGTGCGGCCGTGGCCGGGAGCGAACTGCAGCAGCGCGCGGTTAAATTGCAAGTTGGAAAGGGTCACGACTCTTCCTAACAAACAAATCAACGAACAAATAAAGACATCAGATTTGCTCGTTTGTAAGGAGCTGCCTTGATTTTGGAAGAACCTTTCGTGGAGCAATTCGGTCCCGTCGTGATAGAAGCGGGAAATCAGGCAAGGTACCATCTGCCAGCTCCGTAAACATCCTCGCCTGTTGATGCGTGAACTTGTTTGCTGGGCTGAAAGGAGGGAGCTACAAATACATCTGTTAGTTCACTGATACCTTTTGGGGAAACAAACAAACAAACAAACAAACAAACAAGTACATGATACCGACTGCGAGGGGGGGGTCCCGTCCTGCTCCCCGCTCCGCTCCCCCCGCAGCAGCTCAGCTGCTGGCCGCACCGTCCCACCGCGGCCCGGCTGCAACCTTCCCCAAACCCTCCGCAAGCTTCTCCTCTTCCCCTTCCGCGCTGCTTTCCTGAACTAGCTGAAACGAGAGACAAACTGTCCCTTGCTAATCTCCTGGGGAGATGAGAAACGGAGACCGGGCTGCCCTTCTCCCTGCCGCCGGGCTCCCCTTCCACCGCCTGCAGAGGGGCCGCCGCTGCCCAGTTTTTACCCTTCCTATGCGGGAAGCCGCGGGCAGCGCTACCCAGGGCTCGACTGCTCTGCGCTGGGGTGCGGGGAAGCCGCGGAGAAGATTTCCCGCAGCCGAGGCTGTGCTGCGGCACTGCGTGTGGAGCAGGTCCCTCACAGTCTCCTGCTCTCCTTCCTGCAAGAAGGGCCAGGCTCCTGCTCTGCCTTCACCATCTTTCGCCTTCCCTCCCCGGGACCCCCGCAGCCCCTTGGCCGGAGCGCTCGGCAGTGTGCGCCTCGTCTGCTCCGGACGGGATTCATTCTCTCTTCTCCGTCTTGCGATCAAAAAAACCACTTTCTTTATCATATCTGCTTTTTTTTAAATAATATGTTTTCGTTTTATGTCCCCTATAACTGTCTATGGAAAGTGAAAAATACTTGAATGTAGGCGATTTCTGGGGAGAAGCGCCGTGTACGCGCTCAATTGCCCATATGGAGGAAATTAGCCCTCGAGTTCCGAGTTTCTTTGGACGGCTGCATCGAACAGCCCAGACTTCGCAGGAGTCGGGCAAGGGGGTCACTTTCTATTCCTGGCTGTTACCACTCCTCCTTCTGAATGGCCGGAGAGGGCAGGGGAGATGCCAGCTCACTGCAGTCCCCCAGGCCGCCCTGCCCGGCAGCCCTGCACCGTGTCCGTCTGAGCGCACCGGCTCCGGGCAAAGCCCTGCCCGGGCAGGCGTTACCGGTGCCTGGTGCCGCCGTCCCGCTTGCTGCTCTTCCCCTTCCTCCCTTGGCTCTGCCACCGGATCGGTGTGTTTCGGTGCTGACGGAGGGTTCTGGTGGCTGTGAAGGAGATAACCGAGCACCATGGTCAATGTTCTCTGGCAGCTCGGGGCTGTCCCGCGGAGCGGGGTGCGGAGAGACTGGGGCCGCGCTTTGCGGTGACTGCCCGCAGCCTCCCGACCTTGCTTGTTGTTCCTGCGGCGAAAAGAGCCGGAGCAGCAATGAGTGAGCTGAGTCCTCCGGAGGCGAACAGCCAACGGAGGCACCCGGGGAAAGGCAGGCACTTCTGCCCCAGGTATTCCCTTATTTGGGCGCTGCACCGAGGTGAAGTTTTCTCAAACTCCGAAACAAGTTTTTTCGTTATTTTTTTTCCCATTCCAGGAAAGAAGAAAAAAGTAAACTGCAAAAGCGCTTTTAATTTGGAAGTATTCTGGGGATGGACGTAATTGTTGTACGGGAACTCGCAACACAACGTAACAGAGCAATAACCCGATGGAATCACACACAAGTTTTAAGCAAAAGTACCCACGTTTATGTTTGACATACATTGTGCATGTAGAAAAAACCACTCCGGATCTGAAACATCCCCAGACTCTGCTGATTTCGCTTTGGGATCTCTGTTTTATTACAATCTGTATAGTCTTCCACAGAGTGCACATCCCTAGGAGCGTGAATATTTGGGAACACACATCAGCTAGGGAAGGAATTCGGTGAGGTTATGCGTGTCAAAGCAGAGTCCTTATGTTTCTATTCCAAGATGCCACTGCAAGCAATTATGTACTTCAACTCCTCGGAAAAAAAAATGCAGGATTTCAAATGAAATACATATTAATTAGTAACCTAAATGACACTTTAATGTGCTAATATTGAATCGCTATACTTTAAAAGTCTAGAGAATTATGTGACAATTCCCTCTCTTTCATTGCTAACTTCTTCCACCTCGTGTGGGTCAGCAGGATATAGATGTCTCGGGTGGATGGATGGACTGGGGCGAGGGGTGCAGAGTGAATCCCCTCCGAGAATACCCTCTGCTCTTTACAAGCACGAATTTCCTCAGACGGTGGGCGAGAGTGAACACGCACACACACAAACCCAAACAAACAATAAAGAAAAACCAACAGAAAAACAAACAAAAAAATTCCCAACTCAAACCAAACAAAAAGCACGAAAACGATCCGACCCTCGAGCAGAGGGAGGAGAGGGAGTTGACTCCCAGCAGAGTTAAGTTCCCTCCGGGCTCGACCCAAGCGGTGGATCCGCAGCTGCCAGGCGAGACGAAAACGGCCGCCCCGGGGTGTCCACGGTTCCCGGTTTCCACCCCCGCCTCGGCAGGGCCAGGCAAGAACTTCCCGCTGCAGGAGGCCAGAACGACAATCCGGCACATGGCAACTGTCTGTTGCATAAAAAGTCCCCGATCCTCTAGCAAAGAGGACCCTTCCTGCTGCCCAGCTCAACACTTCGTGAAATGAAAAGCAAAGGTTCTTCTGGCTGGACGGCAGGATCGGACCCTCCAGGAGCACGTTAAAAAAGAGTAATTGAATGTCTGAACGAGAAATTAAAAGTACTCCAGTAGTAACAAAAAGTGCCGAACAGAACTAATGGCAATTAATAGTGGGATTTTCTATTCTTCTTCTAGAAGCAAAGCTTTAGAAGAAATGTCTTAGTTTGCTTTTGGTTAGTTTTGGGAGGGTTTTTTTTCCTCGCTCAACACAGAGGAAAGTTTAGGAAAGTTTGTAGCTACAGTCCCCTCCCGCCAGCACGTCCCTCTGCCACCTCGGGCTGCTCCGGTGTCAGACCCTCCAGGGGCTCCGGTGTGGGACACCGGACGGGTGTCAGCTCCGCGCCTCCCTGCCAGCTGCAGAAGGAAAGCCCGTCAGCACTGAACAGGAGCATAATGATGGGAAACACGAATTGGGGGTCGAGAGAGGGGGAGAGCGAAGAGCAGAGAGATGGTGAGATAAGGCGACTCCGCGTTGCACGGCGCAGAGTGGTGGATGCTGCGCATCCCCGGGGTCCGTTCGTGCCCATCCCTGTGCTCCACTCAGGACGGTTAATACACCGCCCAGGTGGAGAGCGGGAGGTTATGACACGGACGAAGAGTTTCTGTTTTGGGATGCATCGTCCTCCATCAAGAAAAATAAGCACCAGGTGCAAGAGCTGCCCCCGCACACTCTTCCCACGCACACACACCCTCAGCCCCGACATTGAAGGCTCGGGTACATTTTTCCTCCCATACGAGACGACGAGCGGTTTCTCGTGGGATGCTCCGAGCCCGGACACCTGCAGTCCCTGCCTGGCCCATGCCAGTCCCCTGGCTCTGCCTATGGTTTAGGTTGTTGTGGCTTTTTTTCTTTTTAAGATTGACGAGTTTGCATAGAGACAGAGCCCTCGTGTTAGACACGGGCTTTTACCGAGGAGATGCGGTCAGAAACCCGCGTGTTCAGGGGCTCCGCGGGTAGCTGGTGACGAGCAAAGCCTGTTTATCTGCGAGTTCAGCACCCGGCAGCTGGAAATATGCAGTAACTCCCCGGTGCGCGGTAGCGCCGGCACCCTGAGCGTTTCCGAGGCCACCGGAGCCCCTGCGGGATGGTTTCTTTCGGGATGGAGCCAGCGGGTCAAGTCGGCAGGAGGGTAGAGAAGGCAGGCACATTACAAAACACCTTTCGCCCACCACACACCACGCACGGCTACAAAGAGTTGCGTGTAGCAGGACGTGATTTTGATCGAGGTGTGAAGATAGGCGCAGGGGCCGGATCCGTCGTTTGGCAGCGGCTTTCCCTCAGCTGCAGTTTTTCGACGTGCGACTGTTCTGTTCGGGGATAATTTAAACCCAGGCCTTAAAAATAAGTGCCATCCCAACGCATATCTCGTTGGGAAGGATGTAAAGTGCGTAAGGGCATGCAGAGGCGTGGGACCGTGCCTCCGCAACTCTGAGACCTTAAAACACCAAACAAAAGCCCTTATGGGGTTTATAGCCATATATTAAGATTCTCCAAGGCTCTTTGTGGCTTGTTCCCGCGATCGACCAGCTCAGGTCTCCCCCAGGGTGAGGGGAGCTGCCGGGCTCTGCCCAAAACCGCTGCCGGCGGCGGGGCCGCGGGGCGGGCGCGGGGTGCTGCCCGGAGGCCGGCAGGGGGCGCTGCCGCCCCGCGGATGCGCACCGGGTCCGCGCCCGCGGCCGCAGCCACCGCGCCCCGCGCAGCGGGACCGGACCAGACGGGACGGGACGGGACCGGGCAGGGACGGGCAGGGACCGGGCAGGAGATGGGCAGGGAACGGCCAAGAGTCAGGCAGGGACCGGGCAGAAGCCGTGTGATGGGCTGCGCGTCGGGGCCGAGCTGTCCGTCCCGGCGAGGTTCGCTGTCGTTACCGCTCTGCTCGCTGCCCCCGGTATTTTCTCCCTCGTCTTCCCGCACGTGTTGACATTTCAAACGCCGCGGAGTCTGGCACGCATGGGTGCAGATCACGGCTTCGCATGTAAAGCCGGGGATTTGCT
This sequence comes from Urocolius indicus, assembly GCA_013401255.1. Lineage (NCBI taxonomy): Eukaryota > Metazoa > Chordata > Aves > Coliiformes > Coliidae > Urocolius > Urocolius indicus. The sequence continues at coordinate 2,074 of WBNH01004793.1, read as the reverse complement.
TTGCTTTTTGATTTTTTTTTCCCCTGGTGTCCCGCGTTACTAACGTCATTTCGGAACCGCAAGTCCGGCCTTCCCGAGACGAAAATAGATGTGTGAGACAAAGCCGGGGCTGCCCGCGGCTGCTGAGCACCGGGCCGGGTTCGTGCAGCGCCGAGCGCAAGCAGCCGGACGGCAGCCGGCCCGGGGTGCGCAGCCGGGTGAAGGGGTTCGGGAGTTAGGGGGAAGGATGCTCTAAATTAACGTCGAAAAGAAAAAAATAAAACTAAAGTGATGGGCCCTGATTATTATTCCCTGGGACCAGAGGGAGGGAATTTGGGCAGCGGGGCCGTTTCCCGGTGCCCCGCGGCCGTTGCAGCCCCCTCCCGCCGGTGAGACGGACCCCCGGTGGCACCAGCGCTGGCCTGGCCTTTCAGATCCGAAACAGGGGTGTGAGGATTTCAGAGCTGGCCTTCTAGAAACGAAATCCTATGGAAAGACCCTCCGTGTGTCCACCCCACTCGCGAGCCCTTGCTGCGTGGAGACTGAGGCCCTGCTCTCTAGGGGCTCTGGGTGCTCGGTGGGGATCCAGGGCCGGCACCGGCACGGCCTTGGACGAAGTCCACCTGCTCGGCCGAGGTCTCGGGGTGCTCCTACGGCGCAGGACCCCGCGCTCTCCCGGAGCTTATCCTGGCTCCCAGGCGGCCGGCTGGCTCGGCTAGCCTCAGCGCCGGGCTGCGCTTCGTGGTCAGGGCTCCTATCACTCCCGCTAAGCATTTGCGCTTGTTGTGAAGGGCTCGCAGCACTCTTAGACATACTGCCTGGGATTTAAGACCTTCTGAAACGAATTAAATTAGGCATTTCAGCCGCTCCTCTAATGCACGCAGCCTCCCTCCAGACACGACCTGCCTAGGCCACCTCTCCTCCCCGCTGTGGACACGGATTCCTGGGACCAGAGAGGGAAGAGGGGGACAGATCCTGCCTGGAAAAGAAAGTTAAGGGGAGGCTGAAACTTCCCTCACTGCGGTCCTCCCACCCGCAAAAGTTCAGCCTGGATCGGCCGGTAAACAACCGTCTTACCCCGAGGTCTCCCGCATCTGTGGCCTCCCTCGTATTTTCTTCTTGGCTTGGCTTTTAAAAGATGAGTATTAGTTTGGAAATCCGAAGCTAGTGTCTTTGAGGCCAGCTATGTAATTTGACTGCGAATGTAGCGCACCCCTCCCTCCAAGAGAAGCTGCTTCGAAGTGCGCTCGGAGCAGGTCAGGGATTGCTGGGAAGAGAGCCCCTGCCAGATTTTCTCCTTGTAGACGCCAAGAGGACAGCGAGAGCAGCCTGTCAAGACGCTGGGTAGGAAAAGTTCGAGACAGGAGCTTCGAGAGATGCTCCCGGAGCCGGCCGGGATGAAGCGCAGTGACCCCGGCCGGGACTCACGGGCACCGGTGCCCCCCGGCCTGTGGGCTGCGCGGGAGATGACCAAGAGAAAAGGACACAGCGATGAGTGAGAGAGTGATAAATCCAGGGGCAAGCGGAAAATGCTGGGAAATCCCACCCCGAGCCCCCTCCGATTTTGTATTCACTGTCCCCCGCCTGTTTTCTCTCTGACAAAACCCAGAGCGAGCTGGTGCTCCTTGGGTTCTACTTGCGATTTCTCTGCCTGGATGTATTCACGCATATGTATATACACATACCGATATGGCTATAGACGCAAGAAGCACAAAGAGCGAGCAGAGCTCGGCGCGGCTCGGGGAGCTCCTGGTTGCTGCGGCCGAGCTCCTTTCGCCTTCCCCGGGCGAAATGGGACTTGGCAGGGGAGAGCTCCCTGCTGCAGCTGCAGCCGCCTCCGCTGAGCTCCGGAGCAATGGGACCCGCTTTCAGGAAGAGATTTTAGGCTATAAGATATATCCTCGGCCGTAAAGAGGATCGAGGGAAATTTCCGGAGCGTTTTGGGGGGGGTATCCCTTCTCTGCGTGGATGATGGGGTTTTTCACACACGGATATAATTCCTCCCCTGCTCAGTTGCTAAATTACTTGATGAAGTTTGCAAATGAACTCTGTGAGTGTGTCAGGATGTCTGGAAATTTTAAATAAATAAATAAAT
>WBNH01004792.1:134641-187418 GCA_013401255.1 Urocolius indicus | reverse complement strand
AATGACAGAGCCCAGAAGGTGGTTATGAACAGCATGGAGCCGAGTTGTAGGTCCGTGGCCAGTGGGGTTCCACAGAGGTCGGTCTTGGGCCAGTGTTACTCAACATCTTCATCAACAACCTGGATGAGGGGACAGAATTGTATCGTTTTATGGTCATTTGGCAGAAATCATGAACAATCGTTGAATGTGGACTAGAACCGTGGTCTTGTCTCTGGGTGAGATCAACACTGGGCCATGGCACCAGCCCCTGGGAACACGTCTGTTCATCAGTCTCACGGTATGTAGTGAGACACATATAGTCGTATCTTCTGAAGTTTGGCTCACAATGTAATTGGCTTTATTTTTCCAGTCCTTCAAATAACGGTGGATAAATTTTAAATGAGAGGTAGAGAACATACGTGTTCTCAGTTGCACACACTAGTTTCAGTTGTCTGTATTTGCTGTCTGTTAAAGCCACATTCTCCCAGTCCAGTGAGCGGGGCCAGCAGCAGGGCTGCGCTCAGAACAAGAGCATCCGAGTGATGCGAATTGTGTTTTGTGAGCAGCCCAGTTTTTTTTTGGCTTAAATTCCCCTGTAAGCTCCCTCCATTATTTACTGAGATGTAATGAAATCTCTTTGTTTTAAAAGACATTCATGTGAAAAGAATAAACAATTAACAATACACCCTGTTCTTTTCCAGGTTTGCCCGCAGATAAATACACGTAATAAAGAAGATACAGAAACAGGTGATCAGTCCAAAAAGAAATGCAACCAAGAACTTTGTGAACTGAAAGAAAACATATCTAGCCTTCGATCCTGCTGGAATAAATTTGAAAAAATAATTTCCAGGTGATCCTGGGTACATCCTGTTCTTTTCTTTCAAAGTGGCATTATTTGGTATCTCTGCATTTTATATGCATTCTTCAACTCTGCTCGCTTATATGAACACTTTATGCCAGACTTCTGATGGAAAGCTACTGTACCTTGTTCCTGGAGATGGACTAAACAGAAACGGCTAAACCAAGGTGCTGAAGTGCAAGAAGCAAAAATAAAAGACCAGCATTTGAAATCAAAAACTCTGCAGGAGGTTGTGTCTACTACTTCAAATTTTCTGATCTTTCGAATAACTTTATAACACTGTCATATGAAAGCAATCTGCTTACATGTCTACTGCAATCTATAAAACCATCTTAGAAGGTTGCAGGTGAAGAAAAGGGTACAGAAAAGTAGCTGGTTTCTTTATATAAAACACATAATGGACCAAAAGGATCAATTTACCAAACAAGCAGCTGATCTCGGCTCTGTTGTGCTGATGCAATAACGTTTTCGGCGTGGGTAGCTGACGGGTGTGCAAACTGAGTTAGCTTTGGAAAAACAGGGAAAAAGTTCACTTTTTGAAAGACTTGGGATTTTTGAGCAACTTGTAGCACACTTCTACTGTCTGAAGTAGAGGTCAGACAGCAAGACCTAAGGAAGGCAAAAAAAAAAAAAAAAAAAAAGGAAGATTCCTGAATGTAAGTTTGTTCAACTGACTGGAAACAGCACTAGCCTTACGTATTTGGTTATCCTCAGGTCAGCTGCAGGAGGAGGTAGAATGTGTTACCTTCAGATTGTGATTTCTTATATGCAATTATTTTATACAATGTGTTTAGCAATTATTTTATACAATGTGTTTAACATGTTAGGCAAACATGACTTAAGATGTGTGAATATTTTCAGAGAATAATATATTGGCATTTAATAAAGTGTTCATATTTAATTTTGGATAAAGGGAAGTATTTTTTATAGTTGTTTATAACTCTTTTGCAGTTTCTTACTTTGATTTTATAACTCCTTTGGTAATAAAATATTTGTCTTGTATGACATCAGGCTGTTGACTTTTTTGGATGTCATTACTGTTTTTTCCACAGCTAGTCATTAAAAGCACAGCTAGTGACATAACCTGCAGCCCTTCGGGACTTCCCCTTATAAAATCCCTAATATCATCATTGCTTGTAAACTGGACAGTTTAGGTACAACATTTCCACACCAGACATCTGCTTTTGACTAAATACTTTGGGAAATCTTTAGTTGTTTTCTGGTTCAGAGTAACATATATTGTTTTATCTCTGCTAAAAGAAGTCTTCCATGGAACCATTAGAAAAAAAATCTGGTATTCAGGAAAAAAAAAAAAAAAAAAGAAAAGAAAAAATGGTGGGATAGGTTTCAAAGAACTGTATAGATCTCCTTTGGAGTAAGATGGCTGCACTGTAAAACTTTGTAGAATTGTGACTGAGACTTTGTATATTCTCTTCAGCTCTCCATGTAAGAGATTGCAACTTTAACACCAAACACTGGGGAGAAAATCCACCCCCAAACCCGACCCCATAGATTGTTACATAATAGGAAAGGGAAACAGATTTCCCAATATCATACTGTAGATAACAGAACGCAATCACTATTTAAGGACTTCTCTGGAAATTCCTTCTACTGAAAGAAGTCCCAGGAGTCTGAGGACTAAATTTGTCTCTGAGACTGAGGTACAGCTGAAAGCCAAGTTTTATTTCCTAATAACCACTTGGCAAGGAAATGTCAGTGAGAATTTAAACAAAACCACACATGCAATATTAGCTACCTCAGAACTGGAAATTCACTCAGCTTAAATGTCTTGAGCAGCAGCCCACAACTTAAACCTTGAGGCAAATCAAGCAGTTTTGGCTCCTCCAGAGGGAAAATACCAAAGTTAGATCCAGAGCAGAAAATTAAATTACGATGAAGGATGAAGCTCTTGCAGGGTATCACCACCACACCTACCCCCCTGACGCTTTCATTTATGTATTTATATGGTCATAGGAATACAAGTAGGTGAAAACTGGCACTTAAGAATACATGGAATTTATAGGAAGTTGTCAAGGGAAAACAACTTTGGTATTTAATATGTAAACAGAATTTTAACATTGTTGCTGCAAGAGATTATGAGAAAGCAGAAAGGGGTGATGAATCCCTGCAAGCAAGATAACATTGCACCAGAAAACATGAGCCAAGTGTTCTGTCATTTATAAAGAGAAGGAAAAAATACTAGTCTTTAGGAAACCAGATCAAGGCAGGCCACTGGAAGGGAATGTTCAAATCTCACACTATCAAGCAGGTGTTAGCAGCTGCAGTTCCATAGCTGAAGATGCAGGAGTGGATGCATCTCTCCTGGTTGGCTATATGTTTCCCCATAGTTCCGTCTCTTCAGCTTTGCACTAGGCAGAGATATTAGCTTTAAGATGGGTTTAATTCATCAGCTACTTACGTGGTACTTGTGTTTGTGTTTAGGGGTTTTTTTGTTATTTTTCTCCTTTTATCTGATTGGCACAGTTCACAGTGACCTAGAATAAAGAACCCGCCAGCATGATAAATATCATGGAATCTCAGTGGCGACAAGAGATTTGTCAGATTCTTGGCACGTAAATGAATGCCAAACAAAATGAAGGAAAAATGCGCAGGACGAGCATGAGTCATCAATGTGCTCTCATGGTCAAGAAGGCCAATGGCATCCTGGGGTGAATTTAGAAGGGGTGTGGGCAGTAGGTCAAGAGAGGTTCTCCTGCCCCTCCCGAGACTGCATCTGGAATATTGTGTCCAGCTCTGGGCCTCTCAATTCAAGGACAGGGAGCTGCTGGAGAGAGTTCAGTGCAGGGCCACCAAGATGATGACGGGAGTGGAGCATCTCCCTTATGATGAAAGGCTGAGGGAGCTGGGGCTCTTCAGCTTGGAGGAGACTGGAGGGTGATCTCATTAATGTTTATAAATATATGAAGGGCGAGTATCAGGAGGATGGAGCCAGGCTGTTCTCAGTGATGTCCAATGATAGGACAAGGGACAATGGGTACAACCTGGAACATAAGAGGTTCCAAAGAAACACAAGGAAGAATTTCTTTACTGTGAGGGTGACAGAGCACTGGAACGGGCTGCCCAGATGGGTTGTGGAGTCTCTTTCTCTGGAGACATTCAAAACCCACCTGGACAAGTTTATGTGTGACCTACTCTAGGTGGTCCTGGTCTGGCAGGGGGATTGGACTAGATGATCTTTCAAGGTCCCTTCCAACCCTTGAGATTCGAGATTCTGTGGTTCTGCCTTCTTCTGAAAAGGGTGTGGTGAAGTAAAAAAAAAAATAGGCCAGTAGGAAGAACCATCCTCTAAAATGAGGAGAGAAAAGAGGAACCGGTCTCATCTCATCTCTATTTAGAAATGAAAAAAAAAAAAAAAACAAACCCTAAACAGGAACTCAAATCATTATTCTGATTTCTGTTCACATAAGTGAACTTTACAGGAAATATATAACTTCTCTCTTTTTTTCCTGTTTACTTATTTCATAAAAAAAAAAAAATATTGCTCTAACCTCATGCAGAAGAAACTCACATCAAGCTTAGGTACTATACCTTACTGCCTTATTAAAAGAAAAAGGAAGAAAGAATATTTTCTATAGGTATCATAGTGAGACTCTATAAATACACTACACTCTGGAAAAAAAGAAGAGATACAGAATTAACTTTATGTAGGCAGACCACACTGATAAATACGTAGTATAGAGTAGTTTTCAATGTGATTGAGGAATCCAAATCTCATCTTGTTAGTCAATTAAAAAAATCCTCTATCCTTTGAAAAGGAATAATGAGGTGGTTCTCTCCCGAACACTATGAGAAACAGTGGATGGTCCTCCCACCAGGTTTGGTGTACTTGACACCAAAGATAGAAGGTTGAAATGTTCCCTACCCCTATATTATTTAAGACTTTTTCACATCTGGTTACAAAAACCTGTGCATCACAAATGGTTTTATTGGCATATTCACTTTATTGTCAACAAGTGGCAAATAAGCTTTAAGTGGTGATTTACAGTTATTAATTATAACACAATTGACACTTTAAAATAAAACGTAATATACCAAATAAGATGCAAACAAATCCAAGAATACTGGAACAAAACAACCCTGGATGGTTACAAACACAAACATTCAATGTTCTGAGGGGCAAGGCAAACATAATATATGCAACAGGCTAAATCAAGCACCTCAAACACATGAATGAATGCTTCATTTAAAAACAAGGAACGTCAATAAATAAGCTTATGAATACACACATTAAGTATCATATGAAGGCTGAACACCAAGAGTTAGCACAATCATATCAAATAGGTATTGTAACAGTCATTGAATACTGGGCGCTTTACAGATCAGACCCAAATCCATTCAAACTTCTACCAGAAATCTAAATATAGACCTATGGTAAATCATGTGCCACTACTTAGAACTTAAGTTCTACATTCAGCTATGTTAAATGAATATTTGGTTTGCTGAGTCAAAAGCTAATGATGACACTGGGGAAATATTATTTCCCTTTTAATTTTTGTAAAGAAGAAACACCAATTAAGATAAAATCTTCATAAGCTGTTTTCTGGCAACATGAAATGGAATGGGGTTAAGTAGGATCCTCTAGAAATGTGTATTTTGGAATGACATTAAAAAAAACCCAAACAAAACCACAACCCACTGAACTAGTATGCAAGAGTAATCTGTTATATTGACAATATTGAAAAGAAAATATAAACCAAGTAACTGTTGAATACAGATGGAGAATATTTTACCAATCATTTCTTCCAATATCACAATTAAGTAACTCAAACTTTACACAGTAAATTGAAAAAAAACCAAACAAAATCCAACAACCTAGCAACAAAACTATCACAAGTTGAAATGAGCTGTACTTGAAAGGCAACACAATTATCTTCACCAGTCACCAAAACCAATTCTACAAAAGACGAAAATTCTACCCTGTCACACAACCCACACAAGCTCAGTCAAACTGAAAAGAAAGTTGCAAAAAGTGTTTTTACAAAACACAAATTTGTCAGCCAAGACTAAAATAAAGCTTGCTACAAGTTTTTTCTTTGCACATATGTCTATGTGATGGAAACTAGCACTTCTTGAGAACCTCGCAACACACAGACACCACCACCATTTCTTACTCTAAGTACATAGCCTACATCAGTGTGCACTGCTACGTGTCTTGCTTATTAGTGATTAAACTACTGCAGTCGTACCTTCTTCCACTGCACTGCTGAGCATGAAGCCATCCACTTTGGAGACTGCATTTCAGGCATGAAGTCTCCGTTGCAGGGGTGAGTTGGGCGCTAGCCTCTCAGAGGGCAGCGCGCTCCCGTGACGCTCGCAGACCGGGTCGGACCTCTCGCTGCTGCCCTGCACACCTGGCCCCGCGGGGCGTCTGTGCCCGAGCACCATGGAGAGCTCCGGGGCCGGCCCGCCAGGCTCTGCTGCCGAAAGGCCTCGACAAGCTCAGCCTCAATGTTCCTCTCGTGAGTACGAGCTGAAAGGGCGGTAAAGTGCCTTCCCATGAGTGGCATGCAAGACCAGGGTGTAAGTTATCTATATAACCATATACTTAAGTCGCTGTTTACTTCTAGATGCCAATTCTGAAATTAGCCAGGGCGTGAGCATCATGCATAAATACAAACTTGTGTAAGATACATCACATAAAGATTAAGCCTTCTGCTACGTTGTTTCTACTATTGAAGCTGGTACTTCTCTAACTCCATCACACTTGTATTTGTACAGTTCCAATGATCCTGAAACTCCTTTCTAGCACAGATACCTCTTGTGTAACAGATACTCCCCAAAGCAGAATGGGAATGCAAACACTCTGAGGTCAGACCTCAAAATCAGTCTTTCCCTGCTTCTTTATATTGGACTTTACATTTGACTTTTTTTTGTTTGTTTTTAAAGTTTTTTCATTGACTGGAAGAACCTCAGGAAGCACATTAGGAAGATACAGTGGCAGACATTAAAAACCAGAAAGTCTTAAGGCCAGATATCGGTATAGAAATCTTTACAACAATCACATCAATAAATCTCACTTTTATATGGATAATAACTATATTAGCCTACTGACTGCTGCTTCATTATCTTCCAGTAGCCTTGAGTCCTGTTTTCTATCAACTCTGTTTTGGCAAGACAAGTTTTTACATATATATAACTTGTGAGTTCTCACAAAGTACATGTGTGTGCTCACACACACCCCCTGTACATATACACACACACACACAGGAAAGACAGATGCTAAATGGAGTAATCATATCATCCTAATTTTATACATGAACTCTAAGGAATTTAAGCTTTTGAGATAAATATTTACCAACAAAGCATCCAGAGGATGACACCAGCTTAGACTCATCAGTGAAGTGCGCCAGCAGTGCATAGTTCATCTAGGGGCTTTATCTTCACAATCATCAGTATGTTGATCCTTGAGACATTTTGGAACACTCTCAGTATACACATATCTCTCCATTCTTTTTCCTCCCATGACAACCAAAGCATAAAGGCACGGGGGAGGGCTGGGGCAAGAGGCTTGGACTAAGTTGTTAATAAACTTGGGAACTTCCCGACACATACACCTAAAGATTCAAAACTCAGAGTCCATCTCCCTTAACAGTTTCAATATAACAAATTTGTTTCTCAAATTCAGTTCCGCAAGGGCATTACAAAACCAAATCTACTGCTTCCTAGCAAGCATACCATGGAGATGGAACTATGATGATCTGTGTTGATAACCTGTGTAACACAGCCTACCGTCTGTAACAGCAGAGACTTCAGAAACCTGTCACTCAGTAACAAAACCGGATAAAGTGGTAATGTACTAGGTCTTCAATAATGTCACTTTTCAGTAGTAAACTACACAGTCAATTATATTTTCATTACATATTATCCAGTGTTACTAGTAACAGTAATTTCTGTTTCACTACACTTTCTTGTAAGACCAAATTAAAAGCTCAGGAAATCTTTTTAAAACTCCTCTTTCAGCTCAGGTTAATCCCCTGTCTAGTCCATGCTACAGATCATAGAAGTGTACATAAAGTAAATGATCTGTCACTCAATTTACTGCACTGGAAGCAAAGAGTTACACAAGCAGCTGAAAGAGCAGAAATTAGGGTAACTGTATAATTAATCAGCTGTGGATTGATTTGAAGCTATGAAACCTGCCAGCTACAACTCAAAGGAGAAACACTCAATATGTTTTTTTTTTTTCTCTACAGTTACAGCAATCCTGGAAAACCTGCCAAGTATTTATTTCCTTTCTAAATTATCCCTTTGTAGGAAGAACTTTCAATAAATTGTAAAACGCACTTTTCCAGCAGAAACAAGAACTGGAAATTGATAATGTCAGACAAAGGAATAGATTTCTCAGTAGAATCACTAACTCATCAACTAACAGCACTTGTATCTTTGTCAATGGACACTCACGTTGCAATAATTCAGTCTCCGTACCTCCAAGGCCCAAGCCTAGGGCAAATTTTATAAAGCAGGCTCATCTATGTCAAGGATTCAGGATTCCAGTTTTTCCAGGTACAGATATGAATGTGCCCAAAGATGGATTCTAGAACCTAAACTTCTTAGAACGTAATTTGGATAAGATTTGTCAGTTGAAACTATAATTACCAGTCATCCATCCTACCATGCTCAATAGGCAGCTTATGCAAATTATATGAAAAGAAGATTATACTGAAAGATAATTTATAAAAATTACTTTGTATAACAACTGTAAGACAATTCCACAACATTACACTAGTTCCAAAACATCACTAGTTTGTGTCCTGCAACATGACCACATCAAGTCTCTTAAACCTCTCTTCCTTCAAGACCTCCAAGTACCTGCTTCAGAGATGCTTTCCTTCAATGATGTTTTCTTTAAAATTGTCCCCATTGACAGGAATCACAAGTTTTGAAAATGTAAATATAACATAGAACAATAGACACACAAACAACTATAATAGAACGCTACACTGTATTTTGCGTAAGCAACAAAGAAGTTACAGGAGTCCAAACTAATGGTGTTTGTGATCTGACAGTAACCATTTCTGACAAAAAGCATGTATTTATTGTGGGAAAGGCACAAGTTCTTTCAGATTGTTCTTTTACGCATAACTAAGATGGTGCTGGTACTTCAAAGCAAAATTTCACCACATTACTACATTCAGGTACAAAGCAAGTGATTTGGCTTGTGAATGGTTTTAATAGCCTCTACAATTTATAAAAAAAAGCAATTACTTTCAGGGCCTGACCCTTCTTCCCAATGAATTAATGCAAAGTTTGTTAACTAACTTGAAGAGGCTGATGTTTAGAGCCTAAGGATACAGAAAACTGCAAAATAAAAAAGGTGTAACACATAACTCTCTGGAGCACAGTTATTCCACTACCCACTCATATGTAAGCTGTGTAATTTGCACGGGAATAAGAATAAAAAAGTGAACTTCTTACATCAAGTTATACTGCTGTAGTAACATACATTTTTTATGGAACTCTTTTTCTGTACTGGATACATCTAGAAGGCTGTTTTCAAAATAAGAGCTCAACATTTAGGTAGGATAGGCATAGACTTTGTCTCTCTCCTTCAGGAAATGAGGGAAGCAAAAAATATGAGCAAAACCTTGAGATATGCCGGTCATGGTATAGCACAGGAGGAAGACAAGTGTTTCTGAACAAAAGGAACTTGATAAAATTATGATACCATATTTGTCCTTATCAACACAGTAAAAATATTAACATGTTCTTATTGAAAATAAAACATGGAAAGCCACAAACATAAATTTTGCTTTTTTTACATGTGAACAGAATTCTCAGGTAATTTTTCCACTGCGTTTGCTTAAAAAAATATCCTAAAATTAGCTGGAAAGTCCCATTAGAATATGACTGGTAAAGAGTTTAAAGGGATTCAGACTTTTTGCACTTTTAACTAGGAATTTATAAGGAGTTGCTCATATTGTTTTCACTTAGAGCACCTAAGTCACCATATGAAGGAAATGCCTCCACAAAGAGAAGTCCAAGTTCTTCATGGCTAGTTCCCTATGTGTAAGTATTATCCTACATAAGTGATTTAAATAATCCTTTATCTAGTAGGATTTACAAGAAAAATAACATTGAACCGCTTCTGCTACCTAAGTTACTTAACACAGTTTTACCTTAATTCTAAATATATCCAAGAGAGATTAAAGACTATTTCCTTGAATGGCACAGTTTTAGGTACCTGCTATTTTTATATACAGTATATATATCTGCTCATAAATAACTGTAACCAGAAGATTGCACTCTGAAAATTACAATATGATCACTTCAACATGTTTGCAGCATGAAGTCAAATTGGAAGAAGTGCTCTAGCATTCCATGCAGCAGTACATAGCAGATGCTAATAATTTCTCATTTGCTTTTTGCTTTTAAGAATGTGTTCACACAACCATTCTTCGTATTCCACACTCACAGCAAAACTTTGCCCATTCCACTGGGTACCTTGTTCCACATTCATAGCAAAACTTTGATAACTGTACGGGTGAATTTCCTTCGCTGCTTTTCGAACTTCCACCATTGACTGAGGATGGGCAGTCTGCACTGTCATATCCAGTTTTACCATCAGACCTAAAAATCCCCAGATAAAGAACTGTGAGTGTAACTTAATGCCGTATTATTCTACTCCTTGCAGTGAGTTACTGCATTGTTACTGTCATTTTCATGCTTACATTTCCCATTCATTTACAGCAGTATACTCTACAAGTCCACCCAGACTTCCTTACTTATCTCCAGATACTCACCTTCCCTGCAAGAAAATAAACAAAAAAAAGGCCAAAATTTTAGGAGCCAGATCAAATATTTGATTCACTAGTAAGATTAACTGGAGTGTTTGAAAACATAAAACTCTGCCTGTTAAAGCATGAAAGAGTAAAACAACACCACAATTTTTATCCCACCCTTTAAAAGCACAGACCACTGATAATTTGTGTGCTTGGCATGCAAATTTCCTTCAATTTCAACTCAACCACTTGCTTCCCAATTGGAAGACCATTCACTTATTTTTTTTCAACTGCTCCTAAAAGGTTTTGGACATTTATAAGTCTTCTGCACACATCTGAGACAGTCGATGACAAAGGTGTTCTATTAGAAGATAAATATCTTATCTAAATAATATTGACCACAAGTAATCTGTTAACTGCAGACAACAAACTCTTCCCCAACTACTTTTGCAGTAAATACTCCCCCTTTAAGGAAGGTTCTACTGCTGCTGAAATCCACAAAGTTAAAAGCTACCTTGAGTGACTGTCTGAATTGCTAGTTTTTCTTCTGTTTGTTAGAGCACCCGTGCTCATGGTTCTTGCCACGCTAGGAGGAGTCGACGTCCGTGTTTTTGCTGTGCCTCTGAAATAGAATATATATCTGATGATTTATATACACATATAAACATATACAAGAATATGCATTTACAGACTGTATTAAAAACTATTACAGCAATTTACACGTCAACCAATTCTATGAAAAATGTAACTTATTTCCTTCGAACAGCAACAGCTTTGGCATGACCTTGCATGGTCTGAAATTAATAGCGAGCAAGACTTAACAGTTGTGGTTTTTTAAAAGAATATAGAAAGGATACCATACTCTTTGCCCTTTGTAACTCATATAAAGTGAGTCAAAAAGACTTTTTTTTTTCTTCATAGCCATGCACTTTATTCAAGATGCATTCTTCTCAGATAATGCTGGATGTGCTCTTTCTTCAAAGAATAAACATTATATTTATAAAAATAATGAGAAGTTTAAAATGGTTTATCCAGCTGAGTACTAGAGCCTCATTTTTGTTCTAGCTTGTCACAGTGTTCTTAAAGTTGGCTTCAATAGTATGACCACATAGCTGTGAAAGCTGCTTTCCTCAAGACTGCTGGATTTTATGAGAAGCCAGTATGCAATGAATCATTGCATCATAGAATGGTAGGGGTTGGAAGGGACCTGGGCAGCCTGTTCCCTGGCTTCCTCACCCTCACAGTGAAATAGTCTTTTCTTATGTTTAAATGGAACGTTTTGTGTTCCAGCTTCATCCCATTACCCCTTGTCCTGTTGCTAGATACAGTAGAAAAAAGGGATGCCCCAATCTCCTGACCTCCACCATTTAGATATTTGTAAATATTAATGAATAACACATCTTTTACAGAACATCTAACTGCTTGCTTTGAAGCAAGAATCCCCTGAAAAATCCAAGTAACACTAAGAAAAAGAGATAGGAGGAGACATCCTTTTATCATTAGTGACTAAGGAGACAACTTTTCATCATTGCTCACTGGGATTTTCTCACTTGGCAAGACCTCAATGACTATGAAACCTCATGCATGACACATCAAGTTTTTCTGTTTTCATTCTTGAACACCAAAGCACAAATGGCATTAAAGTTAATAGTAGCTCACATACACTTAAAAAAAATTAAAACAAGACTTCATTAAAAAAAACAGCAACCAAGAGCCCAACCAGCAACAAAATAACAAAAGTGACTTACCCAACTGCTCCTTTCAGATTTTTAAGTAACTTAGTCTTGATTTGGTTTTCAAAGTATGTGTAAGGAAATTTAACTTCTGATGCAAGACTGACACAACTGAGGAACAATGTAACAACTCCCAAATATTAGACCTGTTGCATAAAACTTTTTTCCTTTATGTTATGAGTGTAGGCTAAAGACGGTTTTCCAGTTCCTTCCATCACTTAAACACAACAGTGGAAAAGTGATCATATGAATAAGCATAAAAGTGGAAATCAGGAGCTAAATTTGAAATTATACTTGATTTAATCCTATCTAACTATTTCAGTTTAACCTGAACAGCTTCCACGTGCAACAAGTAGAGTGCCTTTAGGTTTCCTGTCTGACAGCTTATTTAACAAAGAAAGTCTAAAGAAGGTTTTGTTTTTTAAAAAACTAAAATAAAAAGATTACTGTGCAGACTGATAAACATTACATAAACTGTAGTAGAATTAAAACCTATCAAAAGCTATATCCATGTTTCAAAAGTTAGAGTTCTAGGATAAAGGTTCAAAATGTAACCCAAATTGCCCTGGTAAAAGTATGCATAACAGCACAGATGCTGTTCCATATGATGTTATTCTCTCATCTTGCTTTACGCTGATGAGAGACCTTTGCTTAGAACTGAGTAAAATTCCTGAGAGCTCACTAGTGGAAAGAACATACTGGGCTATTACTTTACTTTTTATAGGAAATTAGAAGAGTATATGAAAAAAAATTCAGCACAGTAATGGTATGGATCACTATGGATCAAGGATGCTCAGCCAGCAATGCAAAGGACAGAACTGAATCTCAATTCCAGTTTAGACTACTTTATATAATTTGAAAGATATTTTTGGAAAGTGTTACTGAGTTCCATCTGAATTTTCAACTTTGAACCAACATACCACTTTTTTCCAAACTAAACAGTTTCTAAAACTGAAGTCTCTTCAGGGTGTACTTTGAATCAATGTTTTTCAAATAATGCTACAAGCCTTAGATATTTGAAATAAATTATTTTTTCCTATATTTTGACTGTTCATTTCTCTAAGATATGTATAATATAACCTTATCTCACTAGGAACTCTAAAAATTCATCTTATGCTTTAATACTATGCGTGTACTAGAGAAATTTCCCAGAAATCAAGGCCTTAAAAACATGATTTGTACGGTGTCTAGTACAGCATTCAGGTCACTGATTGAATTAAAGATGGGGAGTGGTGAATCAAAATATTGAAAAGCCACACTGAAAGTGCACTGTCAACCCTGTCTAAGGAGGGAAGCAGAGTCCCATGAACAGATAAAAGGTTTCATTAAAGGTTTAACAGGACATCATAATTCTGAAATGTTAAAACATAGCTTTTTGCATAATTTTGGCACATTTATTTTTTCCAATCAAAACTCCAAATCTGTTTTAAGACTAGAAATTTAAATATGGGTCTTGTGACTGCAATGATTTCTGCTATTTTTTCCTGCCATTAACAGAACTAGCAGGCTGATGCTCTCTACAGCTTTATCCATCCCAGATCTAAACACATAATTAGCATCAGGTTTTATGTACGTTTGATGACAGATCTTGAAATTCCATCCTTAAGTTGCAATCTGATCTCTAGGGAGAGATGTCTTCAGAGTCACACACTCTTAATTATCTCCATAGCTTGGTCTCTTCCTATCTGTTCCGCCTGTGTCAGTTATACTTGTCCAGTTCCATTGTTTTTTATCTGTAGTTGGATTGTTTAATTGTCTGCTTTTGCAAAGCCATATAAAACCCTCTTCTAAGTTTTGTCACGTGAAGTCTTAATGGAGTCTCACAGTAAGGTTGAGTACCCATGACATCTTGAACTCTTAACATCTGAACATACCTTTAAATACATTTATTATCTACTCCCAATTTCCAATATGATGGAACAGTACTTTCCTTCCTGAAGCGCTCATGTCATACGTGTACTTGAATTACCACTGCTCACAAATTTGCCATAGAATACAAAAATACTGTTTGATTCCTAGGGCGTTTTCAGATATTCGTGACAGCTTTCACTGTCACCCAACACCAGCTCATAGTTCTGTGCACAATCATAAAGTTCCTTATGACTCATGGCATGCATGCCAAAGTCCAGAAACTTTTGCCATAAACTGTGACTAGCCACTTAGCTATGCTGAATTTAAAATGGTTAGTAGCTATGCACATCTGTCGAATGCTATTGTCATAAGCCAGACTGAATAACCTCCTGCAAGGAAGGCAGGTTTAATTCATGAACTCGGTGGACATTTGAATAAGAACAACAGTGATGTTATGAAAGAAAAAAAATTAGTATCTATATTCTTAAGAAAGTTCTCTCTAAAAGAAAAATCAAATCACTTCTCTATGTTTAGAGCCTGTTGTAAGCATGTTTAGTAACTCTTTAAGCCAAATTCTCACCACCTCACCACCATAGTGATGTATTATATAACAAAAAAAGTGACCTAATTTTTGATGGTTCACAGGATTTATAGATCTAACCAAACAGAGAAAGGAACACCACCACAAAAATGCTGCTTATCTAAAAAGACCCTCCCTCTCTTTCATTCCTTTTGCTTCTACAAACAGAAACCCAAGTTCAAGTACTCTGGTCTTGTCTCAAAGATACTTCACCTTTGGTTACAACAAAGAAACAGCACTAAGATTTACACACTTTTCAATTATTTTAAGCATCACATTCCATGTAATAAAATTCCATGCCACATAATTCAATGCTAACTTGACTTTCGTAATACGTTTTCAGGTACTGATTATGAAGATTAAGCCCACTTGAACTGCTTATCTTTCAAATTATACCAAAGTGTTAACTACAATATAGGATCTATTTTCTTTTTAAAAGATTGGAATACCTTTTCTTCTGAACTTAGATCTTAAACTTGTCGAATATTCAGGAACTTTTCTATAAGGCAAGTTAGACTTAATACTAGACTTCACTTCTCATTACAATGTCTGCCTTGCCTACATTCTTGGACCACCACGGCTATCTTACAGAAGTAGGAAACACATAAATAATGACTTTAAGATAATAAAATTACTTTGTCATAAAATATTTACCTGCAAGGTAGACATTTGTACAGTTATCAGGCTTAAATGTTTACTTCAGCTTTACATAAGCAAATTCAGTTTTACCTCAGGTTTACAAAGACAGTTCATTATTCAGCCCATAATCAATTAAGGACAGGAAATCAAATGTGAGAAAAGTCTTCATCTTTCCTGTCCTACTCTGAACCTATTTACCTAACATGAAAGAGATATTTGTCTAATTATATATATATACACACACACACACACACACACACACACACACACA
The DNA here is from genome assembly GCA_013401255.1 of Urocolius indicus. Lineage (NCBI taxonomy): Eukaryota > Metazoa > Chordata > Aves > Coliiformes > Coliidae > Urocolius > Urocolius indicus. The sequence continues at coordinate 171,766 of WBNH01004792.1, read as the reverse complement.
CACTATTCTCCTATAGCATTTATGTTGAAGACATATTGGGCAGCAGATGTCTGCCAAGGTCACACTTTTACTATTCCAATGCTTTGGAGGAATGTTTCTGCAAGAAAGATAAAGCACACTGATTTGTAATACTTACTTCTTCATAGGCAACAATTCATTTGGTCTTTTGATGGTAATGTCTGTTTTTGTATCAGTGTCACAAAACCTTTGCACATCTCTTCCAGTTCGCAGTGGTGGGCCTAACTTGTCCATCTTACTACTAAAATATATAAAGGGGTACTCATAAGGAGATTGCTAGGTTGCTATACAACTTATTGAAACAAACAAACAAAAAAAATAAAGTATGCACACGTAAGTACTTATCTTCCCAAAGAATTCTCATTGACTTAAAAAAAAAAAGTACAGTTCAGACCTTAATAATCCAGCAAACAAAATGGGTTTTCTTACTTTAAAGAGGAGACAATTAGAAGAGATTAGGGTTCTAATGTCTTCTTTTTCATCTCAAACAAACCAAAAAAACTAATGCCAGTTTATCCTCACTGTTTGCACAATGAACTCACATTTGGCCTTTTTTCTTTCAAGAATAGCTTTCATAATGTCAAACTTACCATATCTAGAAAAGGTGGCTCATAATTACAAATTGTAGTAACTTTATTAAGATGTTGGAAAGTAACAGAGATGTAAGTACGAGCCTCCTTACCTTTAGAATTAGTAAGAAGGAATTTTTCCTTTCTCACTTTTTTTTTTGTTGTTGTAAAGGTTGAATATGGTGCTTAGAAAGAATAACATGACTTCCATTCTCTTTTATGGAGATGAGAAAGGAAGAGAAGAATGCCTGAAGGAAACCCAACGTTGTTTTAATATCAAAAGACCTACTCACAATAGACAGTACTATACACACAGGCAATACTTTAAGACTTTTTTACTATTATGGATAACATCTCCAAACAAAAAAGAATAAAACAAACAAATAAACAAAAAACCCACAAAACAAACAAAAATTATCAAATGTTAAATAAATAAAACATTAAATAAATAAATAAATAAATAAATGTCAAAATCCCTACCAAAATAAAACACACCACCATCCCTCCTACACACCATCATAAGGAAAACTGCAACTTCTGAGAAATTTCAACTTATATCAGAAAAAAAAAAAAATCAGGTAAAGTTCTGTATTTTTTATCATCATGAACCACTCAGTAAAACCTGCAAAGATTATATTAAATCCCTTGTATCTCCACTCCAATCTCAAACATGTAACTGAAGTTCCTTCTGCACAAAAAAAGCCTAGTAACTTAACTGGAAAATGATGACACAGTATTTTAATTGATCTTTCTGAAATTGAAGAACTAAAAGAACCAACCAAGGAAGATTGATGGAAATGTCTGGGTAGTTGAAGCTTAACTCTTCTGTAAGCTTCTCACCTCTCAAGAGAAGTAAAAAAAAACCAAACAAACAAAAAAAACCCCAAGCAAAACCACATTCTCATACTGAGAGAAATAATTTCTTAAAATCACTGTGCAGTTTCCTGATTCTTGTCACACAGCCTTAAACTACAATGCAAAGAACACTACGAAACAGCTAACTGCTGTCAAGGAAGCATATTCTTTTCACAACAACTATATGGATAGGCTCTTGTTTATACTTCTAACATCTCCAACATCGTTGTAGAGGGAGTATGAAAACTAGTATAACATCACATTAAAATGCACAGATTCTGCAAAGTTTGCAACACAATTTGGTTTTCTGGGAAGCTTCTGGTATGAAGCTTGCAGTCCATATTACATCTTTAAAGTAAAGGAAGTTTCCCCATAAGGAAGAAATATTCAGCAATACTAAATTATATTACTTCATTATAAAGTCAGCAGGAAACACTGGGATTGCAGTCTTGGCAATTTATCCCCAGATAATGCAGCCTATGAGATAAGTTCCCCTACAGCTCCTCTTCTCACTCCTTCTCCCAATGTTCTCATTCAAACTAATTAACGCAGGAAATATTTAATCAATTCCTCATATACATACCACATATATACTCTTTACATATTCCCCAAGCACTAAGAAAGATTGAGGTCTTTGACAGTGTAAGACACATACTCCAGCCTATCATGATTTTCTTAGCTCTTTTCTGAACCTTCAACAAATTACCAACATGATCTGTGAACTCCAGGCACCTACAGTGTAAAATACTGGACAACCTAGAAGCAGTCACAATACTGGCAAAATAAAGAACTACAGTATTCTTCCACCCTTAAAAAACCCAAAACTAAAACCCTAAAGCTGATAGAGCCTTTCACATACTAACGAAAAAAGAAGCAAAATCATAAGAATCTTCTGAAATGGAAACGTGAGCAAAACAAGTTCTTATTTATGTTGATTTCATTGAAAAAAGCTGTGTAAGTTATAGTTTTAATGAAAGGAACAACATATTTTTTAAAATATGTCTTTAAAGCTACACATGTTGTATAGGAAATAAGTGAAATCTAGAATTGAGTGGTACCAGTTAATCTGTACCATTCACATTGCATTTCAGTTGCAAGGCAGTATTGGACGTGTTACTACTAGATACAATCCCCACAAGACATAACTTTGATCAGCTTAACATCAACATATTTCATACCAAAATTAAAATAAGGGTTCATTTCCCATCACATAATTTTCCAAGTCCAAATAGAAAAAAAATACTGTTTATAAATGAAATATGCATAGGTAACTAATCTGTGCATGCAAAAGATCCCTAGCTGGCCACGAACAGTGATGCTGTCTTTGGCTAGGTGAAACAGTTAGCATATGGGGTGGAGTTTGCTTGTTTGCTTAGCCTTAGGATAAGGAGAGGAACCTACCCAGTTTTTTCTCCTCAAGATCTGATTACTTCTGACAGCATACTAGAATTGTCCTACCCCTGAAGGAATGTAGGAGAGTGCTAAGCTCTGTACTCTTACAAAATGTGTATAAAACTTAGAATATTAACATGACTCACTATCAAAATATAAGCCTAGCTATAATTTATGTAGGACTAATATTTTTTTTTTCCCCAGCTCTTCAACACCAGAAAGACTACATTGTGTTTTCAAGCAAGTGAATGAAGGGTCTGCTACCAACTACCATAGTCGCAGGCTACTCTTGCACTCTCGCTTGTTTCCCTAGGACTCAGAATTCATGCCTTTATGCAACATATCCATTAACACTTATAACTGGTTGTGCTTTTATTATGGTCAGGCAGAAAAAGAAAACTCTCACAGCAGAGCTCAGCTGACATCTTGATCTACACATACAAAGTAAGCCACACTAATCTAGGCTATCTAAGGTGACGATGCTGTGACATGCTCTCACATTAGTTCTTTATTCTGGTAGTAAATAATAGTTCAAATTTTAAAAAGAAATAGTATATAAGTGATTTCATAAAATCTCATGACATTTCTGCTCATACAAAAGAAAAATTTATGTTGTGATACTGAAGTTGAACTTTATATGAAACAAAGTCAGGAACTATTTACAGAACTTTTACAAAACTATTTTTTTACAGGAACCTTTACAGAACTAAACACCATAGAAATCCAGTTCGTTTCAGTCACCACAAATGCACCAACAGCTTCATGTGCCTGCCACAGCATTTTCAGGCAGCAGTTCAAGAGTGACACCTAACGAGCAAGAGGGAAACTGCATGCCTGTATATTTTAACCACTTGCTGTTAAATTAGCCAGCAGATAGTCATTTCTTTCCTGTTTTCATATCCATCATAGAAAACAGGTACCGTGACTCTACACAAAGCAACACTGTTGGATTAAATTTTCCTCCTCCAACATACTTATAATTCATCCTTGATGTTTCACAATTTAACTGTAATTCTATTAAGCCTCATTACCTCTCTGCCAAATCAGTCTAGGCAAAAATGGAAGGTTTTACTCAACTAACATTAAAAAAAACTCCAAAATTACAGCCTCTCTTATGGCAAACTGCAGGTGCTTGTTTCTTACAGCAAAAATTGGAATTTACCTTGGTCAAAAAAAGCATGCAGGCTCTTAAATATTTGCCAAGAAAAAAAAAAATCACTTGACATTCCACTTGAAAGATTGCCCTTAATATATGTGACACTGTTCTCAGTAAATCTTAGTTCACAAAGAAGGATGAGCATGACATCTTACAGTGTGGTCTCTGCCTGACTTAAGTACAATAGAATCCCAGGTCTCATGCCATGGCATGTCATTTTACCAGTTAAATCATAAAGGCAGCAAAAGAAATAATTCTTGTTTCATCCCAATGAAGGGTAGTTTGGTAAAATTTTAAAAGCGCTTTTATTTTATAATGTAGTTCCAGGTGCAATCAGCTACAGACTAAATGATAAGATGTTTTAGTATTTAAAATCTATGCCAACATTGTATTAACTACTCTTGCTCTCTTAGGATGTTGTCTGTCTCATTCCCTGTTCTGATACAGTTCTGTAGGTATTTCAACAGAACTCTATGTACTTCCATCCACCCCCGCCCCCCCTCCAATATCCCCCTCACACTCCAGTACCAAGGCTGAGATGATTAAGGTCAAATAGTAACCAATAGCACCTAACTCTTCCATGTTGTAACTGCTCCTACATTTCTGCTTTCAGCCTAACTCCTGACAAACTCCGTCTCAGGACTGAATGCAAACTAGCTAGATGAACAAGAAAGAATTGCCAGGTCTTGTGTATCACTTGGGAAAGCAATACATTTAACAGCCATCTATGAGAAGACTGGTTAGTGTGAGCAGCAAGAAATCATAAGGACTGGTTGGCAAAGATAAGAAGAGAAGTTTTTTAGATCAGAAGTGAGAAGGACTGTGAGCAGAAACACACTCATCGCATCCGAACTCTTAGAAACTGGAAATCGTGGAGGCAATTAAGTGAGATTGCAAGCCAAGCTAACACTCACTGTCTCTCAGCAGAGATCATTATCCCAGCACTATGTCAACCAGAAGTCATTTATTTGTAGTTAACAGCATGTGTCAACAGAGAGAACTTGTGCAAACATCTCTCCACGTATTAACTGCTATTTGGCTTTGTCACATTGCAATTCTCCCTCTAAGCTTCAGAAGAGAAAATGGAAGACTATGGAACAGAAAGTAGTAATTGCACTGCAGTGAGCAACTGCCTAGTAGAATTAAATAGAATCTCCTTGTTAAGAAGTGAAGACCAAAACCTGTGCCTTCTCACAAATCAACACTGCCTGCAATTAGAAACTCTGTGGATAAACTGGAAAAAGCCCTTCCTAGAAAGATGGGATTCACTATTGGTTCAGAAACATGCCTTTGAATTATCTCAGATGACTTTTTTGCTGTGGTTTGCAGATCTCCTTGTTTGACACTTGTCAGTAGATGTTAATTCAACTTCTGACAATGGAGAAATGTGATATAAAAATCAGCCAATGAGTAACAGAGGGTGGCATTTTCCTGACAGTCCAAGCATAGACTTTGTATGAGAGGATAGAGAAAATAGGGACAGAGCTGTATCCTCATGCTACAAGTTACTAGGAGGGAGATACGACAGAACTGTAATTTCTAGTTGTGCACGACTTGTACAACCTAAAAGCGATAAACTAAAAATCACAAGTTTTACATAATTAACAAAGCTGTTCATCTTCATGACTACTCTCAATGTTTTCTTCTTCACAAACTTAAGCCATTGTTTTTCTCCACCTTTAACAACCTTTCCCACAGTGATACTCATTTTTATAGGGATAAGCGTTATTCAACCACCAATCAGCAATAGCTTCTCTCATCACATCTTGGTCCTCCTCAGACTTCTGCAAAGTTGCACTACTTATCTTCAATTCCTCTCATACATTTCTTCTTTGAGATAGTGTGCACTGACCAGCCCACCCAGCAAAGTATCTACATCAGTACTTTCACTGAACTCCAGAATCTACATCTACCACTTCTTGGTGCTGTTGTATGGAAGGCATTAGTTTCCATTGCTTTGTTTGTGCTCATTCGTTGTCTCTGGAGTATTGTAAGATAGGAAAGGGGAGAGAGAAAGCAGGCATCCTTTTGTGCTAAGAGGAAAGATCCTGCCACAATTGGCTTGTGGTATTAGGCAGAAGTCTCATTTGTTTATTTCCACAAATTGACAGAAATTATGCCTAATGTTTTCTCCTCTCTTCACTTTTACACAGGAAAAAATATAGCTCCAACCAATACTGCATATTCGGTAACTTTTACTACTCCATTCTATTTTTATCACTTGACCTCCTTAGAAAATGCATCTTTGCCTGCTCTAATGTTCCTTAGACATTGGTTATAAATAAAAGATTCAAAATACTGCACCTCCAAAGCTCACAGGGGAAAAAAAAAGTTAAAACCACAGACCACAGAGATTTCTAGAACTAGCACAACATTAATATGAAATAAAGAATAAATGACAAAATTAAATGGAAGCTTACCCTGCTTGTGGGTTCACCATTCCCAATGAGTTTTTATGAGATGGTGATAATGTCTGAATTTTACTCCCACTGGATCCAGATGAAGATGGTGCTTTACTCGGAGGGCCACCTTGCAGTTGAAAGCAAGCATGGAAACAGAAGCATGGAAATATAAGAAAACAAAAGATTTTGCTTTTGGAATGACACTATTCATTCTACATATTTTTAACTGTAAAATTCCAAACAAGAGTTTTAGAATATCAATATATGAATAATTGCCAAGATACTAGGAAGAAGTAAGTATATTTCCAGAAAATACAATGTTTTCCATTAGAAAGAATATTATACCTCAATTACTTTAGAAATAAAGAGGAAATCAAAGAAGTCTACAACACCAAAGTATGTACAGATAGAACATCTTTTCTACCAGATGATATCTGAAATCAGTGTTTGTATAATTACAGTATACACAGCTTGATTATATATTTTCATCAACTCATATTAAACATCCAAATCTGTTACAGAAACATAGAACAAAAAAAAATCTGAGGTGAGAGATCAGTATTCAATACAACGACACATTACTAACCAGAAGGATTCAGAAAAAAAAAATTAATTTTACCTGATATATTTACAACAGAGGAGAAACCTATGAGCCCATGAGTCTTGTCAGACAGATGTCAATCAGTGTCCCTTACAACTTTACTTTAAATCAGTTTTTACAAACCACTGTATCAAATTCAACAATAAAGTATATAAACATCATATATTTAAGTAAAAAAAAAAAAAAACCCACCCCAACACGGGTCACAAAAACATTGATAAAAATCCTATTACGAAAACCAGGAAGCATATTGTCCACTCATGCTACGCTGATCTCCTATGAATTTTTTTACTTCATCAGTTTAAACCACTGGGCAATGCTGTACAAATCCTTCTACCTATTCAAATCACACAATTTTTACTGTATAATTTTAGAACTAATATTTAGAAAGGAAATGGAAAATTTGTAATATTCATCTCATACCTACAGCAGTTTTGCTAACACCACTGGGCTGTGGTAAACGTGATGACAACGACGGTGGCGTCGATCCTACAGAAGCCGCCTTCTTAACTGCAGCAGGTTTGTACTGTAACAAAATACAACCTAGAAATGTAAGCAATTAAATCAAACTATCTATATAACATGACAGGTAGTGATTTCAGGTACTGTAAGAAAAACAAACAATGATTACCTAGTAGATAAACTGCTTCTGGACTGAGATGATGCAAATAGCATCCGCTAGTCTGCTTTCTTATACATGCAGGTGATGCCAGAAGAAAAAGGTCATCTGAGTGGGTTTGTTTTTTCACTCAACTGTATGTCTTTTGTATTTTCTGTTTTTCTACAGTTATTCTCCTCTTTTTCCATAGCTGTCTTACAAGATTATCACCTCATTGAAAGTTAATTTTTAAAAGCATACTGAAAGGCAGCATAATTTTTGTCTTTCAAATCTTACTTTCACCTCTGTGCTCTGGATCAGTCCCAGTACTGATGCAGAATATGGTGCAAGAATCACTAACTGCTTGTGTCTGTCTAACTCTTCATAGCTTTCAGAGGAAAGAACATTACCACCAAATGAAAACACTCATATACTTTAATCCTCCATTTGTTTCTGTCATAAACTACTGCAGCTCTTACCTTAATATGTCTGAATTCCTCTAAGCCAAAATATTGCTGGCAGTCATCCTACAGTTGCACAACAGAAATTAAACTTTCTTTACAAATACTGCATCTCTACTTCCTGCTCCTACCCTTACCTGCCATTTCCACAAATCTCTGAACTGCATTTATCATTGGTTTTGGCCTTACAACTGCTGTCGTCTGATTTATGGATCTCGTCAACTCATAAAAAAAAGAAAAATCTCTTTCACGTTTGGTGCCACACTATTTAACAAGCTTGATAATACACTCTACAAGTTCAGAAAAATGTCATAATTCACCTGTGTTCGAGTAGGAAGCTTCCCTTTGGTATCAGCTGCCATTTTCCCTTTATTAGTAATACGTGCTGCTTGCTCCTTACAGAAATTGATGTGCCTGTCAGCTGCATTTTCATTAAATCTCCTCTGACAATAGGGACACTGAATGTAATCTTAAAAATACAAACAAAATTTACATTAATACAATGCGTTTTAAAATAAAGCATTTTAAAATCTTTCAAATACAACCTCCAGTGCCATCCAAAGAGAAAATTAAGGCCTCTTGACTCTGAAAAGGAAATACAGATTATTGGGAAAAAAGAATATTGTCCATGTGTAACAAAAAAGACCTTTCCTTTTTGATGGATAAAAATGAGAAGAGTGCTTGAGGATCAGAATTAAGCTAAGAAAAATCACAAACCCTTGAGAGATGCTAAAGAGATATATAGACATGGCAGGGATATCAGCTGGAAAAAAAAAAAAGGCAAATCAATTAGACAAAACAAAAAAAGAAATTAAAGATATTTCAGTAAAAAATGCATTAAAACCATTCCCACATAAATAGCAAAAGACAACAAAATCTGTTTCCTCTGGCAATTTTGAAAGGATTGAGAAGTACTAACTGCAATATTGGAACTAATTAAAACTTTATTTAAAAAATTGGAGCGCTAACAAAAAAAAAAAACAAACCAGGAATGAGAGGAAATACAGACAAAACTAGGATATATCTATAGAAATATGCAAAATCTGGTAATTGGTAGCTGTATTAATCTAGTCACAATACAAACAGTACTAGCTGCAAAAAAACATTATTAATATGGGGGGGGGGAATACAGAAAGACTAGTTAAGGGTGAAAAGTACAAAAAGATATATCCCTTCAAAAATACACTGTCTTTGGAAAGTAAAATGTTTGGATGACATTTTGGATTGACATTTTAGTGTCTAGGGGTATGGATCCCGAATTCCTCAGATTACAATATTCAAAACCATGTACACATCCATTTCAGAAGACCTGGACACTGGCAAAGCAGGTTAAATTAAGATGATCCTAGGTGATTTTTAGAAACGCATCTAAGAAAATGAGGAGAGATTCAACAGCCTTTGAGATTACAGTTAGATATTATACAATCCAAAATAAGACTCAGATTACATGTTACTACTCCAAAAGCAGCAGATCTGGCTTAAGTAGTTGCCTCTTCAAATTAACAATTTTGACTAAATAAAATGATGTAGCAGTCAACAAACATGAACTCTGACCCAAGAAGCGTGAGTGAAGGACACAGGAAGAACACAGCAATCCTTCAGAGAAGTGATAGCATGGGAATCTCATGCGGTAACAACGATTTTTTTTATTTATATATTTTACATAAACACAACTACTGTCAGACTATTCAAACATAATCGCTATCTTAAGAGACAAACCCAGAAGCAGAAGAACTACAGTATCTATGTAGTCAAACCAAGATAGGCCCAAGTCTAAAATATTAAAAAAGCAAAATGGGTAGACAATGCAGCTATGGAAGCCCCTAGATAGTAAGAAAAGCCATTTCTAGCTGGCATACAGCTCTGTTTCTGTTGAAGACTTTCAAAGCAAGAAAAGCCATTTCTAGCTGGCATACAGCTCTGTTTCTGTTGAAGACTTTCAAAGCCCACTAAAGTAAATGGATCAGACTGTAGGGGACTAATGCATACTCTTAAGAACAGGGATTGTATCTTCATTCTTTTGTAAAATTCTTAGCACCAGTCAGCCACCTGGCTATCTAGAAGTACTGTTTGTACTATCAGTAAGAACTTTTACGACTCAATATTAAGCATTATAAAATACGAGATAATAAAAATAAGAGGGTGGTACACATATGAAGTGAGGTTCAACGCAAATGAGGTGACTTAAGGTCCTTCTTAGTCTCATGAGGCAATTCTGCACGTCCAAGGAAAAGGTGGAAAAGGTGGAACCAGCAATACTGCTTGTTTGCAAACTCAAAGCACACAATTAAGTAGGAAATATTAACATGGAACTCTTTCCATTTAAAGGAAAAAGACCAGCAGACAGTTAGAAATAGGCAAGCCAAAGACACAGCTCAGTAAGAGGGGATGGATACACTCCATGACCCTGCAAATAGTTCTCCCTCCTACACGTAAAGTGAAAAAGTAGTAACAGTAGTTGCCTCTACTCTGTTTTTGCTCTATTCTGTTTGTGAGAAGAAAATCCACTGATCAATTCACGTCTTCTCTTCATTCCTGTTTCACTCTTTCCTAAGTCTTACTCACTGTCACAGAATGAAGTCAGGAGACTACACCCAGTAAGGCTCAGCTTGGAAAAAGAAAAATGGAAAGAGAAACACAGATACAATGTCTCTTCTCTTCCCTTTACCTCCTTTCTGCTTTGAAGTGGACTAAATAGAGTTTTTTATTAGTTATTTTGATTTGCTTCAAATTCATTTGTAGTCTCTGGAATCAAGGGAGCATCATTTTAGTAGCTTTCCAAGCTAGATTTAGTTCTAGGCTCCTCTGCTTGTAACAGAATTTATACAGTTACATTCTTAATGATTTTTCCATTAAGCCTTATGCTTCTTTTCCTCAGAGACAGCTACTGGTTTTACTTTAAAATGCACACAGCATTTCAAGGTAGCGTGTGCTGAATTATTCTACTTCACTTCTTACTATGAATGCACAATTGCAATCCTCATACTGGACTAACACATTTCCTGTGGACAAACAAGGTAGGGAACACTCACTCAGTAGGCAGCCAGAAGCAAACATTCTTTTTTCCATTTTTCCCAGTCTTTTGGAAAATGGCCATTGAGCTGATCAAATGGGTTAGCTCTTACGAGAAGCAGAAGAAATATATTCTCCAACTTATTTCCCACATCACAGGAATTAACAGCGTATCTCCTTCTCACTCGTATCAGACTGCTTCAACATGTTACCCAGTCTCAGTTCTGAAGGCACCTATGTTAATACAAATCCCACACATCTATACAAGTATCCCCACCACATGAGGAAGGATGACATGCACACTGAAGCACACTCTGCACACACAAAACTAAAAGTGAATTCAGCAATAAGCGTGAGAGGTGACATTTGAACATCATCACTGATGTCTGTTCCTACAATGTAAATAGGTTGTGGGTATCCAGCATCGGCAGCTAATTAAAAAAGGTAGTCTGCATTTTCTGAGTAGTTCTGATGCTGTGGACCAAAACAACCTGTTGAAATAATCTGTCATGCCTATGTTTTATAAGATAGTAGCAAGTACGTAGCAAGTTGGTCACAACTACCTTTCCACGCATTACAAAGTTATGGTCTTTGAAAGCTACACAGGATGTTAGCCAGCCACAAAGCAGCGTCTACATAGGGATAATTAGACAGTCATCTTCAAGAGCTCAGGAATATTGTATTCCAAAGTCCCTTCAAATTCAAATTTTTAAATATTAAGTTTAAGAAAAAAGTATCTAAGAACTTGATTGTTTTACATACCAGGGTCATATGATGGTGGAGGTGGAGGAGGGAGTTTTCCACCATCTTTAAGATTAAGTCCTTTGGCTGCTCGTATAGTTGCTATGAATTCCTCGTGTTTTCGTCTCCAGTTGGAAGGTTTCTTGGGTGGTTCTGGCTAAGAAGCCAAGAAGAAAGAACTTTATACGTTTGAAGCTCTTACTTCAAGCTAAGTGCACACCTTAGTTTAGTACACAACATTATAGCTACATTTCTTCCAGATCCTACTTGATCTAATTACCACAAATTGTCATCAAAAATAAGCCTTAGTATAAAGCACAGATGATTTGCCTAAAATGTTCATATGTAAATTTTAACATACCCGTGGCTTAAGAGGTTTTACTGTGGGAATGTCAGTTCCTTCTGCTCTCTGTCGGCTGGAATCAAATGTCTTCCTTTTCTTGGCAGATGTTTTTTGGCAAATGGGTCCATGTTTTTTCTACAAGCAGAAGAAAAATCAAAGGAGAATATAGAACTTTGAAAACATTAAGTTATTTGCATGTTATTTCCCTCTTTCTTTATATGCCAATCTGCAAACAAGGCACAAGTGCTTTGACTCAAACATTTATGCCAGATAGTACTTTTAAAGCAGAGATACAAGAATTCATGTATGCATAGACATGGTCACAAAATCTTGGGCAATGAAAAGTAGAGGCATCTATATTTGCTCCTTGCAAATATAAAAATTATGGTAGGTAGGCAGGCAGAATTTGCTTTGAGTGGCAAGACAAATCAGAGGTGTCTGAAATCCATATTCATATTTAAGGAGAGACAACATTCTATTAAGCCTTGAAAATATAGTATTTCGAAGATAGGTAACCAAACGCTTCATTTACCAGCTGAGACTGCATAATGCTAGGGCTTGCATCTGCAGAGGCAAGAAATGATTCTGTGACCCTAGAGAAGACGCTTTTATAAGCACATATTTTCAGAAAGTTATGGTATGCTGAAATATAATTAAGCTCCTAAGGAGCTTCAAAACTGAGACAATCGGAATGGATAATTATTTTGGAGAAAAAACCCACAAAAATCCGACCAAAGCCAAGCATCTATATCTACTTTAATTAACTCTATTGATCATGGCTTAACTTTCATATCAACTTGTCAGATCTAAAAGCCAACAGTGCTCATGCCACTTACCAGTGCTGCTGGAAAGAAAGTTCTTCCACAAATCCTACATGGCAACAGGTCTCCAGTTTGGACTGCAACCTCACCTTAAAAAAAACAAAACAAAACAAACATATGTCTGTAAGTAAATGTGTTTAAATGAATGATGAAAATGTCTTCCTAAATTTCTGGGAATCTCATGTATTTAAGCAATAGTAACAGTTGATCCTGTAAAATTATACCTTCTTTAAACCATGCAGAGACTTACGCAGATCAAAGAGAAAAAGATGATACATGAGTCCTTACGTACTTCTGGAAGCAGTCGCTAACTGAATCATAGAATCATTTTGGTTGGAAAAGACCTTTAAGATCATGTTGTCATCAATTCTGACAATTTACAGTATGAAACTGCACCTTTAAAAGGATGCCTGTATGTCAACATGCAAATGACAGATTAAATGTAAGTTACAATGGCAGCCCACATACTTATCAAGAATAATGACATCTAGTGGGTATTTCTGTCTTTTTTTTGGAAAAGAATCCTCCCTCTCTACTCTGCTCTTGTGAGACTGCATCTGGAACATTGTGTCCAGTTCTGAGACCCTCAATTCAAGGACAGGGAGCTGCTGGACAGAGTTCAGCACAGTGCCACCAAGATGATGAGGTGGTGCACCTCCCTTATGATGAAAGGCTGAGGGAGCTGAGGCTCTTTAGCTTGGAGAAGACTGAGGAGTGATCTCATTAATGTTTACAAATATGCAAAGAGCAGTTGTCAGCAGGATGGAGCCAGGCTGCTCTCAGTGATGTCCAACGATAGGACAAGGGGCAACAGGTATAAGCTGGAACATAAGAGCTTCCAAAGGAATACAAGGAAGAATTTCATTACTGTAAAGGTGATGGAGCACTGGAATGGGCTGCTCAGATGGGTTGTGAAGTCTCCTTCTCTGGAGACATTCAAAACCCACCTGGATAAGTTCCTGTGTGACCTACACTAGATGGTCCTGGTCTGGCAGGGGGGTTGGACTAGATGCTCTTTCAGGGTCCCTTCCAACCCTTAAGATTCTGTGAATCACCTGATCTAGTATGAAATACAAGGCACATCTCATCAACTTTGTTTCTCTGCTAAGTTAAACTATTCCAGCTTCTCTTGTAAAGAAAAAAATAATGCTATTTTTACTATATTTTATTCTGATTATTATTGACAAAAGTATTAGTTTACAAAAGCACTTAAGATGTTGCTATTCAAGCACTGGTAATAAAAATGTTATGCTTGACATACAAAAGATACACAGAACAACATAAAAGACCAACAAATCAAACTATTCCAGTCTATGCAAGCAAATTTAGTATATATTATGCAATGGAGTCATGGCAGAGGTCAAAAACTCCACAGTATTTCCCAATAATAGGCATCTATTTTATTTAGTCTTGTACCAGAGGAAAAGAGGATATTTTTATTTCACATATACATCAATAAGGCAGCAGTAAGTTTGATTTAAGTTTGAAACGTGCTAGTTGCTTTCTCTGTACTCAGTCTGACTATTGCAGACAATACAACTCCCTTTATTTATACCAAGTTAAAACCACTTCAAATTGACTTGTATTTTAGGCACTTTAGTGGCTTAAATTAACAAAGTTATGAACACAACAATGTTCAATGATTTTTGTTCACATTTCCCCAGTGGAAAACAATTTTCCCCCTAAATGTACATACTTGTTAATTAATTGCCAGAACAGTCCTAAAAAAGATGACTAATTTAAAAAAATGTTTAATAGAAAACAAATGTGGATTCAGGTAGCCAAGGTTCCCACCAAAAACTTTTTAAAAAACGTAAACATTAAAATGGAGTGAGATTGTGAGATTTCTAGTACCAATATATAACCATTAGGTCTATTTTTGCCTTTTTCAACTACTTGAATGAAGTTCATCAGCATGTATCAATGTATAATGTATTAATTGTATCAATGTACTGCAGAGCACAATTCAAGAATCACAAATCATATGAAAAGTGTTATGCAGTTGAAAAAAATTTCTGTCCCTGTCTTTAATTTATTTATATACCTTTTCCATGTAGCCATGTAGCATGGCAGGACTGTACTGAGAGCAACCAAGTTTTACAACAGAAGTCATTATCAAGCTTTCCTTTGTTGTCATCCAAATGTATGTGTATTTAGATATAACCAAGCAGGGGAAAGCATGAAAGATAAAAAACATGCAGATAAATCTTGTTTTTCTTCTATTCTTTCTTGTTATCAACATTTACTAGGAACTTGTATTTTATTGTTAAGTGCGTTTTTTTCAGTCACTACTTTCAACAATCATGTCTGATATGTTTTTCCCACAGGCTTGTTCAATTAAATCCATGAGACCGAGCATAACATCAATCATATGTAATAACATGCATGTTGGTCATACACAGCTTAGATGGCTGGAACCAGCCCTCACCATTTTCCTTAAGGGTAAGCAGCAATGGTTGTAAGCTGTTCTCAATTCTCCCACTCAAAAATACAAGGTATGTACAGATTTATTTTGATTACTTCATTCTTCGTTGTTCTCCGCCCTGACTGCACACTCACTTCTGCTGAAGAATTCCACTTCTTTTTATCACATTGTTCTAATACAACTCACAGCTTTGAAAAAAACAAGCCAGAGAGGCATTTCATGGAAACATAGTGACATTGTGTCTAAGAAATTCACTGAAATAGATTAGAATTATTGATCTTGAAATCAGATACATAGCGTAAGATTAATGATGTGATCGAGAGAAGAACTCTTTCAAACATTTACCTTAATAAAAGGAGAAAATCTGAATTTTTCCACCATGTTTTCTTCACTGAACTCAGCACTGTTAAAATAGACTTGATAGATGCTCACCTGATCAAGCAGTATTTACACACAAAATACCATTGCATAAAATATGTCAATTAGCACTCATAGTAGCTACAGTTACATAGCTGGATTTCCTTACAGCATTCCTCTCCTCCTGTGCCGTTGGCAAGTATTCAATCCCATTTGCCAAGAGGTGTTTCTACTGCCTCCTCCTCCACAATAGAAATCACTGATCCAAAACACATGGAACTTTCATCTTTTAACATAACTTCCTCTTAAGTTTTGTTGAAAACGGGAAGCCTACAGTCCTTCAAATTTCACACTTAACCCCTCAACTACTTAATCGTGACTCTGCCATTTTCCTCACCTTTAAATTAAAAGCAAAACCGACACCAAACCACCCCAAACAACAAAACCAAACCACAAAGCCTTAACGCCTCCCTCTAGAATCCCATAAGCCTTCCCTTACAAAAGGGTTAGCAGCGTCAACAACATAACATCTGATATTTTTTAAATTGTGACAGCTGGAAAATACTTGTTTGGTTGTTTTCTGGTTGATGGGGGTTTTGTTTGATTAGCTTTTGGTTGCTTGCTTGTTTGTTGTTATTTGTGTTTGAGGTTGGTTTGTTTCTTCTTTTTTTAAAGGTATTGCTACATGATATCTAATGCAGTCACTCATGGACTGACTGAATTTTTTTCCCCTGAACAAAAGTTAACAGAAACGGTTGTTAAATGGGGATGTACTGGGGGGGAAGAAGTTTCAAAAAAGGCAACACTCAAATAAAAAAGCAGAAGGATTTGCTTGGAAACTGGTAGTAAGATAGAGTCATAGCAATTTTCTTCAGTCTTCTTCTAAGTCTAGCAACAATGCCAAGGATCACCATCACTTTGGTTATACAAGCACAGAAGACCTGGGATCCAACAGATACACACTTCTTTTCTCTTTTAGCATCCTGAATGCAACTAACCATCAGCAGTTTACATGCTTATACTAAATAGGAATGAATACGGTTAACTTGGAAAATGATAGACATAACTGTAATCTAATCTAAAAACACACAAAAAAGAGAAACCCTGTCAAAATGGTTATGTGAATATCAAAGAAAGAAGTAGTATTTAATTGATGTCAAAACTTCACACTCTGTTCTCCTACAGTTTGCCTGAGACCAGGTCTCAAAAACACCGAGTTTAACCTACTATGATGCTGGTTATCTCAAATAACTAGATAGGAAGTTTTATTAGCATCACTACAACAATCTCATTGCTTGTGTTCCTATACTGTCTCTGTCAGAGCTTCTCTTATTCTAGTTAATTCTTGAATACAATCGTGTTCCAAATTACTTTTTTTCTACCTACATGTAAGTTACTGCACATGTTTCTCTTGAATAAGGCCACAGTCTAGCTACAGTCTAGTTACTCATACTTTCTAATCTTCAAATTGGAGTTTAGCTGTAAAGTTTCGGTGGACCTCAAGGTCTGATGGCATAGCTGTACAGTCTCAGCTGCAGCACAGTGCTTTCATCACTCTTACAGATGAGTTCAGACTTCATTGAAACCTAACTCAGGAGAAAAACTTTTTTTCTCTCCTCTCACGTTCAAATACAGCAACTGATTTCCAGCTGAAAGTGAAAGCAACCAATTATCAGACTTATCTTTCTCAGTACAACATGTGGACTCATCAATACATTCAAGTTTGATCTGACACTGTCACAGGCGTAATGCTGTCACATTCATAATTAAACAGTGTGTACATTGACTGTACACCTATATCGAGCAGAAGTCTTCAGTTTTGCTGAACAGCTAGCAACTGGAAGTTTTATTACTGTTTTTTCTTTTGGAAAGAAGTGTGTGTCTGCACTTGAATATAAAATGCAGAATTCTTCAACGAAACAAGACTGTACTTCTTCTGTCATACTGTAAAATCTGACTGCCCTTCAAATCTTTATCTGCAGCAGTAACACACAACTGTGATAATGAGAATCATGGAGTCTCACTGAATTCAGATTTGCAGAAACACTCTGGTATGATTTCCAGCTTTGAGATTAGGTACCTCTTTGAAATCAGCAAGTAAACTACTACCGTTGAAAGTTATTACTTGAAGAATACTTTCCAAACTCCTGTGCAAAAGTATATTTATTCTTCGCATGACTCTCTTCCCATCTTCAGAAGCAAGGTATTCTCAGATTAAGAGTTCTATATACTCCAAGTACTGAGCGCATTTCCCACATTAATTGGAATTTAAATCATCAAGCCACAGCACTCAACTCTTTGGGGCCTCTCAGTCTCCAGCATACATCCACTACTCAGTACTGACTGTCTTATATTTTTTAATGAACGCATTAACTAATAATAGTCTGAAAAGACTGATGACAAATACTATAAACAACAGTCATCTGAAATTACACTGATGCAGTAACACTGGTAGACGATGCTTCTTTGAACTCACAAACATAATTTAGAATGTTAATTTTTAAAGAGTAGTTTTAAAGAGCATTAAATAATGAAAAGATGAATGTACAAAAGTACAAAATCCGTACCGATAACAGTTTTAAGTTATGCAAGTTTTCACTATTTTGCCTAAATGCAAGTGAAAGTCAAATTTACCACACTGCTTAACAAGAGGCTGTATGTGCCATACTTCTATAAAGTTTGCTTGATAAACTGATGACATGCATGATTTACTCCACCAAGCAAACCTCTTCTTGCCTGTGATATTCAGCAGCCTGCAGGAATAGGTAGAGAAAAGAAGAGGAAACCACAGGAAGCTCTGTGTCTTAGTTTTCAACCATTCACATACTGGTTGAAAACACATTAGGGTATTGACCATTGTATAACAAATAGCAAACCAATTCACTTTTACCTATCTACCCATAATTTTAGAGGAAAGTTTCAAGAGTTCTCTTCTACTTCTGTATTGACAATGCAGTCTAATCTTGTATAAACCTGTCACTTCTGCTCCCAAAAGATAATAAAAAGCAGCATGACTTTCATTCCTGCAAGATGAAAAGCTTGTCATAGTATCTTAGTGTGTTTCTATATCAGCTTTTCAGCCTGACAATGCAAATGTACTATATTTGTCAAAATTACTGTTATTGCATTGTATGTCTGACGATGGTGGGTTTGGTATTACTTCCTTGAAAATACCATATCAAGGAAAGTCCCATTGCCTCAAAGCGACAACCTGGATGAGGATTTTGTGAAGAAGTATGGGGTTTTTTTTGTGAGAAATGTATTGCATGCAGTCAAGAATGACTGTAAGAGCAGCACACACACAACCTGCATCACAGTGCACTCTCACTTTCTACAACTGTCTGTCCTTTTTTTTTTTCCCTTTCTCCGATAAAGCCTAATTCTGAACATGAAAACATGCCAATATCACACTACACATCCTTAATCAGCTTCCTGGATGCCTCTCTCGAGCCATATTTCATGGGATTCTTCTAAGCATATCCCTAAACAAGTCAAAGTCTGATCTGCTGAAGTCCAAGGCTGAGATCCTGCTGTTTGCCCAGTTCCCTCCTCTTGGGATCCTGACTTTGATCATCCTATGGCCACCACTGGTAATGCTCTCCCTGACCTTCACATCTCACAGGTTTGTAGGTATGCAGTCCAGCAGGTGTGCCTCCCCTTGTCAGCTCCTCAATCACCTGAGTCAGGAATTCATCATCAGTGCATACCAGAAGCCTCCTAGATTGTTTGTGCCTTGCAGATTCGTCCCTCCAGCAGGTAATGTCTCTCATGAGGACCAGGGCATATGAATGCTCCTTCCAATTATCTGAAGGATATCTCATTTTCTTCCTAATCAGATGGTTTGTAGTCAACACTCACAACACTTCCCACATTTGTCTGCCTGCAAACTCTAATCCATAAGATCCTACATGGCTCCCCAGAAAACGTGCTGCTCTTCCACGTAAGGGCAACTTCCCTCCCTGCAGTCCAGCTGGTTCTTCCTGAAGCACCTGTATTCATCCACTGCAATGCTGCACTCCTGTGAGCTGTCCTACCACCTACACATGATCCCAACAAGATCCTAGCCCTGCAACTGCCTGCAGACCTCCAGGTCCTCCCATTTGTTCCCATTCTGAGTGCTAATGGAAAGGCACTTTACAGAGGCACTCGGTCATGCTCATTACCCAGAAAAATCTATGAGAACTTCCCCTGTAATGCATGGAAAAAACAAAACAAATGACAAAATAGCAGCACTATTTGATTGGTCTGACTTCCAAAGACATTATCTGGTCTTGTATTAGTGAACTTTAAGATCAACTAAAGCCACTAGAAAACAGCATGTGACCTACGAAATCTATGTATATGTGACACAATTCTGTTTTGACAGTGTAAACTCAATACTCTCTGGTATTCAGATACAAACACCACGATGACTCCAACAACAAAGTGAAGTCTTGCCTTAGCACACGATCCTTAAACCAAGACTGCTTTGCACCAGTGACCCAAAGTAACTCTGGACTCTACTACCCAGATGTAATTGGACAGGGCACTCCCAATCTAACTCTGCTTATTTATCAGAATGTTACTTAAATAACAATAATGTGTTAAAAACAATTTTTATAATAATTTTATACAACCAACTGTCTGTCCTTGACCTCTCCTCTGGAATTTCTTTAAAAAAAATAAGCCCACTCCCCACCCTCTCCAGTCAACTGTTTAATATGCTTCTGGAACTAGATTTCACTGAAATGCAACAGCTGCTTTTGATAAAAAACACAATGCCTGTGTGTGCAGGTAAAATACTTTCATCTTCCCTCTATATTCAACTACGTGATTTCCACTGCTAGACTAATCTAGTTTCTGTAATGCAAGAATTCTATCAAAACTGTAAGGAAAGAGTGTAAAAATCTACCAGTTCCAAGATGAAGAAACTAATTTGAAACACTCAAATTCCTCGCCCTTTAAAGGTGAAACACTGACAGCACATGTGCCCATCACATCAGCCTAAACTTAGCTTTCAAAATTTTTCCTTCACTAAAATATTTGATTTCCATTTCATCCCAAAACATAAACATTAATCCAAAGATAAAAACATAAGTGCCTTAGTGTAGTGGTTTTGTGTGGCTGGCTTTTGGTAGTAGGAGGCTACAGGGGTGGCTTCTTTAAAAAATAATTTAAAAAATAAAAAAAGACTTGCTAGAAGCTTCCTCTGTATCTGACAGTGTCAGTTGGCTCTAAGATGGATTCGCTGCTGACCAAGGTCAAGCCAATCAGCGATGGAGGCAATGCCTCCACTTTGAGAAGTGGAAGAAGTTGCTGCATAGTTGCTCAACTGCAGCAGAAGAGAGTGAGAATGCAAGAACAACATTTCCACAGACACCAAGATCGGAGGAGAAGGAGGGAGAGGAGCTGCCCAGGCACTGGAAGCAAGACTCCCCTGTGACCTGCAGTGAAGACCATGGTGAGGCAGCTGTGACCCTGCAGCCCACGGAGGCCAGCGGGGAGCAGAGATCCACTCGCGGCCTGTGGTAAGACTATACTGGATTAAGTAGATGCCCAAGGGAGGCTGTAGGAAGCCCACATGGAGCAAGTTCCTGGCAGGACCTGGGAACCTGCGGAGGGAGGAGTACACACAGGTTTGCTGGCAGGACTTGTGACCCTGTGGAGGACCCATGCTAAAGCAGTCTGTTCCTGAAAGACTGTTTTCCCTGTGGATGACACTCAGGTTAGAGCAGTGTGAAGAACTGGCCCATGGGAAGGGTTCACACTGGAGAAGTTTGTGAGGGACTGTCTCCCATGGGAAGGACCTCACAGTATAGCAGTGAGAAGTGTGAGGAGGCCTCCCCTGAGAAGAAGCAGCACCAAAATCTGTTTGTAATGAACTGACTGCAACCCCCATCCCTTGTGCCACTGCGGGGGGGTGGGGGGCAGAATCCAGGGAAGGAGGAGTGAGGGGAGGAGTTTTAAAATTTGGTTTTATTTCTCATTTCCCTGCTCTGTTCTGGTTGTTCATTAATAAATCAAACCAGCAAATTGAATCTTTCGCCCGTGACGCCAATTGCTGAGTAATCTCTCTGTCTTCATCTTGACTCATAAACCTCATTTTATTTCTCTCTCCCCTGTCCAGTTGAGAAGGTGGGGTGACAGTGTGACTTGGTGGGCACCTGGAACACAGCCAGGGCTAAACCACCACACTTAGAAAAAGTAAATGCATTGGCCACAACCAAAATGAGATCATTTAACGGAGGTGCGAGTATGCCTAATGAAACGTAGCAGTTCAATGCAAAGTCATATTTATAACTGTGTTTTGATGACTACTGGAGACAATCAATTCCTTTAAAAAAAAAAACAAAAAACACACATAGATCTAAGTTTTGCATTTCAATCTTTAATCATTTCCAACTTCCTGATTTAAGAACAGTACCATAAAATTAATTCCTTCTTCTGTTGGATAGATCCTTAAAAAAAACCCAAAAATCAAACAAAAAAAAAACCACCACAGAAAAACACCCACCTTGAAGTGTTCCAAAAAGGCAGAAGCCCCTCTCAAACAGAGCTTAAGAAAATGGTTGCCAAAGTAAGGAACCTGCTGTATGCACCCGCTGAGGCATGCCAAAGATGAACACTAATGGGAAAGGAAGACTTGCACTATCATTCTTTTTTTTGTTTGTTTTCCAAATAGAATTAATTTTGTACACTATTAGGAAAAAAAAAAAAAAAGAAAAAAAAAGAAATGCATTAAGCTTAAAAGAAAGCATTAAGCTTATTCAGAAATTCTGTCAAAGCAAGCATAAGCACTTGTTTTCAACACTCACATTACTACTATAAAACCCCAAACTAGAATATTTGTGCTGTCTGGGGTGGAGTGGCTCATTTCATACATTATCAGTGCCAGTGAAGGAAGGGTCCGAGGACTACAGCACAGATGCCAGCTCTCAGCAGAAGCAGCTATACAGCGAGCCTCTTAGGAGATCTTAGGGGCACAACGAGACTGCGCAGAGTCTAAATGCTTAATCACAGTAGTCTCTACTTGGCATCTGCAAGGGAAAGCTCAGGCTATTTCCTGAGCAAGCAGCCACCCGCCTCCTTCCAACCACAACCAGTCCTCCTCAGCTGTTAGGACACAGGCTGAAAGGGAACGGTGAGGCTGGGCAAGCGCTGCCATTACCTACCACAGAGAGCTGGACTTTTGCCCTTGGACAGAGCTGCCCCTCTGCTCTTTACTCCTCAGGCAGCAGCAGTCCTGACCCGTCGGGATAAGCTGTGAACAAGTGTGGGAAGAGGCATTTAGTCAGCTCAAGCAGCTGTTGCCGGCATCCTCCCAGAAAAAACAACAGACTGGAGAGACGCCAATCAAACACCACCACTGGACTGCTCCAGCTTAAACTAAATCAGGAATTCAGTGCTTGAATCCCCTCCTTTCTCCTTCAAGCAAAACAGAGCAACAAACGTGCCAGTTTGACAGTGTTTGTTCTTGACATCCAGCAGTGAAAGCAACAAGCACGTGGTAAACTCATCAAAAACAGTCCTGAGATTCAGCACATAGTGGACTACTCAGGAAGGGATTTTTAAACTCACCTTAGACATTCCTACATTTACCAGCACAGTCTATCACTCCAAGTTTTTTCACCAGTAAATTAAATGAAAATTGAAAAACTGCCAAAAAGCACATAGGCTGCAAAGTAACAAATGCTGAGTTAGCAACCTCCGATTTAACATCAAATTTGTCACTTGTAACAAGTGTGCATCAGTTCCATTTACCAGACCTTAAAGTTGTAAACTTGACTTCCAGCATCAATCCAGTAACATAAAACTGAAATACAAATTTTAAAAAGCAATAGACTTCAAAAAAGCAACAGGAGTAAATTTTGAATGAAACTTAAGTCACACAGAAACCTACTTTTCCATCTCACTGAAAAGGCAGCTGCAACACTGGAAAAGTTTTTTAGCTTTTTATATGTCACTAATGCAGTTCCACAAACCAACAAACACACATTCAATTCTCTGCATTATGGAACGAATCATTACAAAACGGGCAGAGTTCTTTCTTATTAACAGTATGCTTAAACAAACAGAAATAAAGCAAACCTTGTATCTATAACACTGAACTTCAGAAAAGCAAAGCACTAGCTTCTGAGGGTGGAAAGTCCAGGCGAGCATCTGGAGCCGGAGGGGATCTTCCACAGTCATAAAAACACCCCAGCAGGCTATTGCCAAAAGGCAAAGTCCTGCCCACCACCATAACCATGTCCCTCGCACACACGACTGCCAGGACCTGCTAAACAAATCACCTTTGGGAATTGACTTTGCTGAGCACTAACATAGAGAGGGAGCAGGGTAAGCCAGACTTCAGCAGCAGCCCATACTTCCATGTCAGATGGATAAGACCATGTAACTAAGTATAAATGCAAACACTCTAAAATGGCAGCCAACAATCTTTCTCTGAGTTGCCAGGGGAAAAATGACTGGAAAAAAGCCTAATACCTAATGAAATAATTTATTCTGGTCTTCGGTTTTGCCTAGATTTTTTCTGTCTTAGGGCCACCCTTCTACAGAAACTTTGTCCAAGCCTAACCTAGCATGTACCATGAGAGACAGCTTAAACTGAAAAGCTCTAAATAAAAGCAAAACCACTTGCTTCTGATGGTTTGAAGAAAAAACAAACAAAAGGAAGTATTTTAGGTTATGGCAATTACTTTAGAGAAAAACACAGCCCCAAGTGATCCACAAAAATGTATAACACTAGTAGCTTCAAGAACTTTTGCCATCGAGGATGTCAGGTAACAGTTTGACATTCAAGTGTTCATAACGCAAGGACATCTGAAGTTTTAGAAGCGGCTTATTGCTTGTGCTATTCTCTAATTTGAGTCTTCAGAAGGAACATTTCACATAATGGAAAAGTGCTTTGATAAGCTCTAGCTTTGAAAGTACTTTCAAGAAAAGGTTTACAGAGTAAACACCAGGTTTCACCTATGATTTAGCACTTCTTCCTCCCGCCACTCCCAGTACCTACTGAAGTATTAGGATAAACTATTTCCAGCAAAGTCAGAATCCGCACAAATTCTACTGCAAAAATCACACATTTTTTTCAGGTTTCTGCTGTTATCTGTAGATCGACTTTCCTCCCACTCTCTGTTATTGAAGGTGCTAAAGCTTACACAACACAGCTGACATAGCTGGCCTTGGTAAGGTAGCTCAGAGCCAAATCAATTGATGGATGGGCTGCGGATGATATGCAGTCCCAACCGCAGTCAAACACATAGCTTACTCAAAATTAAAGCAAGTTTTCACCTTCTGGACAGGCAATATATGTGTCAGAGGACTGTGATGACAGTGCCTGATAAAGCATTGTTTAGTCAACACTGGACACAGCCTTTAAGGGGCATTACTACTCAGCAAAACATAACGGGGTAAACAACAGAGAACCTCTTGGTTCCAAATGTATAGTCTTGATGAAGTCACCAGACAGAAGAACAATGTCTGATGACTGTAAAAATCTATTCAAGACAGAAGAGAGGTATTCAGCAGGAATGACTTCTGTTCTCCAAATATGCTAGAAGGAATAAAGAATGAAGGCTAGTTTGTGCCGAGTGCTATTTAAGCACTGTTACCTCTACCAAAGCAGACTTAATGACTGTTTTGGGATACCCTACTCAAAGCAGGTCTGTATTTGTTATTAAGTAATATGGCTGAAGCAGTGTGCAAAGCACAGTAATCACCGACTTACCAGAATGCTCAGACAGCAAACTCTAACACCATAAATTCCGAACTGGTATCTACGGGTGCTCTGAGCGAGGATATCGTCATTAACGCAACTGGCACGGGATAAAGTTGAAGATATCCTGATGGCAGACACGTACCTAGCCCTCGCTGCACCGAACACTTCCCTGGCATGGTAAGCGTATCCTAACTCCAACCCCCCCTCCCCCCTTAGCCATCTGTTTGCAGAAAAAGCCTCCTGCACGGCTCGATGCCGCACCCCCCCCCCAACCCCAACCCCAACCCCCGCAGGGCACGCGCCGGCCGCGGCCAACCGCCGAGCTCCCAGACCTCAGAGCTCGGCCGCGGCGGGAAGGAGCCAGCGGGGCACGGCCACGGCCACCAGCGCCGAGCAGCGCCCGACACAAAGCGCCGGCACCCGCTGCCTGCCCCTTTCCGTTCGCCGCCCTGGAGGCGCCGCGCCGCGCCGCCCCGAGCATGGGCAGGGCGGCTCCCGGGCCCCGGCTCTCACCGCCAGCCCAAGCCCAAGCCCAAGCGCGCCTCGCCGCAGGACAAAGACGCGGCTCGGCGCAGACGCCTGCCGATCGCCCTGGCAAAAGGAGACGACGCTCCACGGCCGCTTCTCACCTTCCAGCCCCTCCATGGCGCACTCCTACCGCTGGCTCCGGCCCCGCCGCTGCTGTGGCAACCCCGCCAGCGCCCGGGCCGCTAACAAGCGCCGCTCCCATTGGCTGGGAGGCGGGGCCGGGCGGGTGGAAAAGCCGGTGCCTCGTGGGCACGGTCCGGTGCTGCCGCCCGCCCCGCCTCTGCGCTCCGGCCACCAAGCCCCGCCCCGCCCCGCCGCTGCAGTCCGATGTGCTCTTATAACCCCCGCGCTGAGGTGACGCGATGCTCAGGGGCTTTCTTTTCCCAGGAGCAGCATCTGTATAGGAAGGCCGCAGTACAGCGCGTAAGAAACAACCGAGCTCTTGAAGAAGCAACAGAACCTCCAGCCTCAGCGTGGGCTCGGGCAGCAACCGAGATGGTGCCAGGGGATCACGGTCCTCAGCACGTAGGAGCCGCACAGAAGTGTGTGTGTCCGCAGTGGGTGCCTCCCAGCCTGCAGGAAAACCGTGGACAGTCACAGGAAAAACGCAAAAACAAAAAAGTTTTCAAGTTCATGTCCTGAAAATAACTGCAAGCAGTGGATTACTCCCCGGTTTTTTTTTCCTCCTTACTGCTTTCTTATCTGAAAGAGGTGCTAACACAAAATGAAATACCTGAGGGTGTTTCCTGCTGCAGGATATTTCAAGACTTTTTTTTCTTCAAGATACACTTCTAGAATTAATTCTTAAAATCTTTTCTTTGTCATTGTCATGTCGATATGCCATGAAAAACTAATAAAGTTGTTTTTTTTTTTTCTGTATAAGCTACAATAAATCTTACAGAAATTACTGCTGTCTTTCAAGGTACATGCAAAATAACTTATCTTCTTAATGTGCACAAGTTGGTTGATATCGATTTTCTTGTCCGTAGAATCACAGTCACTGTCCCCACCACAGTGCATCTGGGAATGCAACTGAAGGACGGGAAAACAGATACAAAAACTCTAGATTAAATTGGAGATTATGACCATGTTGTCTTCTCTGAATCCCCTTAGCAAAGGACAAATAGATCCAGATGCTGCATGCCAAACAGCCAGCCTGTAAATTATGTTTAATATATGGTTAAAATCATCCTTTGAGACAAAAAACTTGAATATATAGGGTAATTCTAGCTGCACTTTTTCTAGGCAGTTTAGAACTATACCAAAAGTACATTTCAGATTTGCCTTTGATCTGTAAAGCTTATACTTCTAAAATTACAGGCCATGCCAGAAGGAACTAGTTTGCTGCCATGTTGCAGAGTCCTAAACTTTGCAAATTATCCATTAAATCTTTGACATAAAACTTAAATGAGCCTGTACCTAGCAAGCATTTGCTGTTTAAGCAACCATTGGGGTAGCATACCAGGAGCATATTTCCTTGCATGCTATTTTTGTACTTGGACTGCAAACTCAAAACCAGAGGCCTAGGATAATTGCACCTCTCAGCAGGGCAAATCCTTTATGACAGAAAAAAAACACCTTAATTTTTATCTTGTGTTTTCAATTTAGTGAAGGGCTTCATATTAGAGGAGTATTTGGTTTGGTTTGGTTCATTGGTTCTCTCATTGTGGTTATTTTTGGTAACGGTGCAGGAGATAACTTCAACTCATCGAAGCGTCTTCGATGTAGTGTTCAGATCTGAGCTACCTGACACGCTCTCTGATACAGTCTATAGAGATTTGTCTCTGTAGTTAATATAGTCTATGAGATTGAGGGTGACATTTGCCTAGCCAAATATAACACTTGCTTCAAGATAAGAGACAATTTAATTATTCAAAACCCATGTTAGAGCAGCCAAATCCTACTTTTGATTTCTTCAGGCTGAATCCAGTACTTGAAAGCGGACTTAATGCTTAGTTTTGCTCTGCAAATGTGGCATTGATTGAATCTGTTATCCTATTGCTCATCTAAGAAGTGAAAGAAATAATAACTGGCTTATAAAATGACTGGGCAAGTAATTTTATAAGTCATTCTGCTGCAAAGCTAAAAGGTTCTCCTGGCTTTTGTGGCTGGTGTTTGAACATTTGATGCCTAACTATGCATATGACAACATACTTTAAAAGACTGCTGGTGCTGAAAAGTAGCTGTCTGTTAACTGTGATGTCCCTGTGGGGAACAGGGGACTAGTCCTATATTATTATATCCATGATGCTACATGAATGCTTTCATAAATTTAGTTCCATACTGAANCTAGCTGCACTTTTTCTAGGCAGTTTAGAACTATACCAAAAGTACATTTCAGATTTGCCTTTGATCTGTAAAGCTTATACTTCTAAAATTACAGGCCATGCCAGAAGGAACTAGTTTGCTGCCATGTTGCAGAGTCCTAAACTTTGCAAATTATCCATTAAATCTTTGACATAAAACTTAAATGAGCCTGTACCTAGCAAGCATTTGCTGTTTAAGCAACCATTGGGGTAGCATACCAGGAGCATATTTCCTTGCATGCTATTTTTGTACTTGGACTGCAAACTCAAAACCAGAGGCCTAGGATAATTGCACCTCTCAGCAGGGCAAATCCTTTATGACAGAAAAAAAACACCTTAATTTTTATCTTGTGTTTTCAATTTAGTGAAGGGCTTCATATTAGAGGAGTATTTGGTTTGGTTTGGTTCATTGGTTCTCTCATTGTGGTTATTTTTGGTAACGGTGCAGGAGATAACTTCAACTCATCGAAGCGTCTTCGATGTAGTGTTCAGATCTGAGCTACCTGACACGCTCTCTGATACAGTCTATAGAGATTTGTCTCTGTAGTTAATATAGTCTATGAGATTGAGGGTGACATTTGCCTAGCCAAATATAACACTTGCTTCAAGATAAGAGACAATTTAATTATTCAAAACCCATGTTAGAGCAGCCAAATCCTACTTTTGATTTCTTCAGGCTGAATCCAGTACTTGAAAGCGGACTTAATACTTAGTTTTGCTCTGCAAATGTGGCATTGATTGAATCTGTTATCCTATTGCTCATCTAAGAAGTGAAAGAAATAATAACTGGCTTATAAAATGACTGGGCAAGTAATTTTATAAGTCATTCTGCTGCAAAGCTAAAAGGTTCTCCTGGCTTTTGTGGCTGGTGTTTGAACATTTGATGCCTAACTATGCATATGACAACATACTTTAAAAGACTGCTGGTGCTGAAAAGTAGCTGTCTGTTAACTGTGATGTCCCTGTGGGGAACAGGGGACTAGTCCTATATTATTATATCCATGATGCTACATGAATGCTTTCATAAATTTAGTTCCATACTGAAAAAAAAAACCAAAACCCAAGCCTGTGTTATTCTGCTGTAGACCTACTACTCCAATTGCTGTTCTGCAATGACATTCCTATAAAATTTAGTACTTCTTTTTTTTTCCCTAGCTCTATGCTAAATTTGTAATTGATAGTTTGCACCATGTATGCTTGTGCCAACACTGATTTCTTGCTTAAATATTTTCCTTATTGTATACCTCTTTGATGTATTTATAGGCAATTAGATGTGCATTCTGTTTCGGGGCCTGGCTTGTTAGCCTAAATAAAAGACCTCTTCTAAACTGTCCTCAGAAATGACATTTTCCTTTTCCATAGTCATCATGGTACTCTTTATTTGCATCTATTGCACATTAGTTCAGATTTCAGATATGACCAGAATCTTAAACTGGCCCTCAGAGGTGATCTTCCTGCATTGCTTAGATTTCTTCATCTCTACTGGGAATGTTTCTACTAATGCATCTTAGGTTACATTTGCTATGTGATGGTAAGCTCATAGGCACCATGTATATATTTAGTGCCTTTTCCATGTCAGTTGTTTTGCAGAGGCAGCAATGCTGATAGGAATTTTTGCCTCCAAGAAGTAATATAGTCTGAACACCTTCTGTTCAGAACCTTCAGTGTCTCTGAAAAGGACCAAGTCAATATGGCTCTGAACACAAAACTCACATCTTCCTTCCTCACGCTTTTTTTCACACACACAGAATCATACAGAATGTTACAGTGGAAGGGGCTGTAACGATAGCTTCTGTAAGAATTTCCTCAAAACTCTCCCCAGCTTGAAGCCAGACCCACTTCTGGGGCTGAGCCAATTAGGAGCTTCCATGATCACTTTTTAAGAAGAAGAAGCCAGAAGAGGAGACTTCTTCCTGTTCCTTCTGGTTCTGTTCTTTACTTCTTTTCCAACTGGTGGTGGTGCAAGGAGTTGGAAGAGAGAGAGAAGCAACCATGCGGACCCCAAAGTCAGCAAGGGAAGAGAGGAGGAGGTGTGCTGAAGCAGAGACTCAACCTGCATCCTATGGAGAGCACTGGTGAAGCAGAGATTTATTTGCACTTTGTAAAAGACCTCACGCCAGGGGCAGTGAAAGCCCTGTCCCACGTGAGGGACCCCACATTCACAGAAGCCACAGCTGCTGGGAACAACCCACACCAGAGAAGTTCTTTAAGGACTGTGTCCCATGGGAGGGACCCCGTGTTGGAGCAGGAGAAGAATGCCAGGAGTCATCCTCGTCTGAGAAGAGAGAAGCAGCAGAGACAATATGTGAGAGACTGACCATATTCCCCATTCCTTACCCTCCCAAGCCATTGAGGGGGGAGGAGGTAGAGATATGGGGAACAGTGAGCTGGGCCTGGGAAGAAAGGAGGGATGGGGAAGGTAGATCTTAAAGTGCTGGTTGTAATTTTCTCATCATCCTGCTCTCTTTTTGCTTTTTGTTCTGCACTGTTTCTTGTAGGTAGTAGAATAAACTTTCCTACTTTCCTCTCCAAGTCGAGTAGTGGAGTCTGTTTTGCCCAGAACTGTAATTGGCAGTGAGCCCTCCCTGTCCTTCCCTCAATCCACAACATCATTGTTTATCTTTTTTCCTCCTATCTTGCTGGGGCCTTCGCCATCCTAACAAAGATGGGGGTGGATGGGGGGCAGTGACCAAGAAGCTGTTGTGCTTCATTGCTGTTTGGGCAAAACCATGACATAGGGGTTGGAGAGTACCTTTATAGACCATCCAGTCCAATCCTCCTGCTAAAGCAAGTCCATCTAGATCAGGTTGTACAGACACATGTCCAGAAAGGTTTTGAAAATCTCCAGAGAAGGAGACTCCACACTGTCCCTAGGCAGCCTGTACCAAGACTCTCTTACTCTCACAGGAAAGAAGTTTTTCCTTAAGTGGAACTTTTTGTGTTCCAGCTTTTGTCCACTACGAGTCATGACTACCCATGACCAAATTCCAGAAGGAATTCCAAAGAAGAGAGGTAAAAGGTTATCCACAGTAAGCTCAGGCATTAAGCAGGAGTATAGATATGCCATCTAAGATTCAGACATAGTTTCTAAAAATACTCTGGTCTCTTTCTGCTGTCCAGTAAAAAGTTGGTGTCTCAGTTTTAGTTGGTAAAAAAAGAGGAGGCTCTCCTAAGTCATAAGTTGTGAGTAAAAAGTTGTGATTTTGTGATAAATTACAAAGACCCACTTTCCCTACTGTTTGTGGTCATAGATAAATGTTACAGCCTAACCTGGATCTTTGGTTGCGTAGGACAAAAGTGCCTAGAGATGTGGAATCTCAGTCTAAGGTTTGAAAGGGTCCTGAATTTCAAAACATGGGGAAGCAGTGATACCAAATCTTTCTTCCAGCATCTGTCAAGATCTCTTGCAGAAGAACTGGAGAACTGTACTCACAGGTCCCAGGTGTATTACTGATCCATCAGGTTGTTTCTTTCCCTGCACATAAAGCTCATGACTGGCAGAGTGTGATAGTTGCACAGCGAGCTCAAGCCATTTCCTGTGTGTAAGCTCTGTCATGCAGCTCTTCATGTGACAGAGATATCTGGATTTTGGTCATCTGAAAGACACATATTAATTACAGGGTATATTTAGTAAAATACAATGACGAGAGGATTCTGGTATTTAGAAATATTGATATGGCTAGCAGTCATCCCAGGTGAGGACGGCTGCTGTGAGAAATGGGCTCTGAGTCTTGTAAACAGGCCAATAGGAGCTGTGGAATAAATATAGCTTACTGCATAGATCAATATAGAAAAACCCCTAAATGGAAGCACTCCAAACCATTAGTCACTCTGGAAAGTGACTCTGGGCTCCAGAGCCTGACAATGCATTGCCCTGGATTTTTGCAAAGCTGTGCAAACCCTCCATTTGGAGCAGAATTATCATAAAAGGACCAAGTCCTGTAAAAGGATCAGAAATTCTTTAGCAGATGTCCCTGTCTGGTGCTCCTCAGTCTGGCTGAAATGCATACTGTTGGATGTTACCCTTTCTTCTTCATGTATTCTCCAGAAATCCTGATATTTTGCTCCTCCAGATAGATAATTATTTAAATTGCACCAAATAGCAGTTTTGGAGAATGCTAAACAGTGGAAACAGTAGAAACTTCCAGAAAAATTGTTTTCCCAGATTGTTTGTGCTTCTGCCAGACATATTCTCCCATCAGCCTTTTTCTGCCCCTCAAAGTACCCCATCCTTCCCAGACCAGAGGAGAAACCAGAGTTCCGGAAAACAGCAACACCAAATCCTTCCTGTTCAGGGTATGGTGTCAGTCTCCTCTAATTAGGATAACAGCTTCCCTCTGCAAACTAGAGCGTGCTTGTGGTGTCTGTAAAGCTGATATTGGGAAGCTGAAGTTTCAGGATTGAAGAAACATGAGGAGTATTAAGTTCTTTACTTACATATTCCTTATATTTTACATATTTTTTTTCTTTTTTTAACACATTTTCCCATTTATAACAGGATTGATTTTGTACCGCCACCCTAGCTGCACTTTTCTATCTGAAGGATCCCTTTGCAAGAAGGACATTTATTCCCTTTGCTCAAAGATTCAGTAATTCCAAATCTATGTGTTGAGAATAAAACTCTGGCCTTTTATGACTTGGCATTTCTATGCAGAACTTCCAAATTACATCATGCACACAGTTTTTCTATGTAATCTGCTTCCAAGTTCTGATTAGAGACACAGTTAAAATTTCACTGCATGTAGCATGTCGATTGTCTTCTTATTTCTATGTATTGGCATTTGCAACCTATAGAACAGTCTTCAAATGTTGGGGTGTTAGTTTTCACAGTTCTGCTAGCAGGTTAGTTTTTAAAACTGAGCGTGAAAAGAGTATAGAATATGTAAAACAAACATGGAGTCTTAGTAAATCCCCTGCATTCCCTGTGTTTCATTTCCAGCATGCTTCCACCTTTCAGCTTGTTGGTTTAGGACACAATCTTGTTTTCTAAGGCACAGCACAAGCCAGAGCTGAGACTATTGGGAAACAAAGCAGTGCTACAAAGCTGATTTTACAAAGCCATTTTCTATATAAGAGTTCCATAAAGCACGTTAAGTGTTTCTCTTCCCTAAGTGCTTGCTTAGATGACACACATTGCTGGGTAGACATGTGAAAATTGGTTGCATCTATGTATTGTAAAGCAAATTGACCACACAGCTGGTGCAATATTCTACTGTTCTGGAATTTTCCAAATGCCTTTTATGCCAATTAAATTTAAAATGATACATATGTTGTGCTATGGATGGGATGAGGTAGTTTGACTTTTTTATAAGATTTTTTTAATTGAGAAATTAAAATGGCACTAGAATTTAATCTATATTTATTTTGCAATTTTGTGGTTTTTTTCTTCACTATGCAGAGGAAGAGGTCATATTAAATCACAGGAAGAACAGAATTTGTTGACTGAACTTAGATTATATAAATATAATATCAGAATTTATATCAGAATATAAAATATTCTGATATATTGGTTTCCTTTTTTCTTTTACTTAAGATACTCAGCTTCTTGACATTTTCTGTCCTAGAATGTGATCTCGTGATCCTTCTATTCTTAGATAAAAACCTAGACAGATTATGCAGTGCATATCATCCCTTATCACCTTGCAAGGTGTGACTAAATTTGCACATTTGCAGTTCTCTTTTGGAATATGTAGCTATGGATATGGTGGTAAAAATCCTACTTGAAGTGTTTTTACACTATGTGTTAGTAGTTCAGCAAAGGAGGAAAACATTTAAGTTAATCTAGTTATAGATGAACATTTAGTTTCTCCTAATCTAAGTGCCATTAACTTGAATGTGCTTTCCTTAAAGAAAAAGAGCCCAAACAATGAATTCTCCAGGCCTGTTCAATCTCCCAGTGATTTTCTTTTAGTATTTTGCCTTCCAAAGCCACAGCCTCACCCATACGTGTCTCTGTCCTTCCTCCCTCTATCCCATGCTGTCTCCAGTAGTATTTGGTGTATGGCCATGGTGAGAATTCCCTCTGTCTCATAAGGACTTGCTTTTATCTTTTTTTGTTTTTTTCTTTTTTTTTTCTTTTTTTCCCCAGTGACAGTTATCCTCATGCCCAATGTTGTTTCCCAATAATAAGAAATATCAATGATTACATCCATCCACTTATGGCACAGGGTGAAAATGGTCTCTTCAGCCTCTCTGACAGGTAACTGAACAAAGCATTGCAATAAATGGCATTTTAGGTATACATCAGTATACTTAAAGTCATCATCAATCTGAAAGTTATTATGTTAAATGTGGTGGCTCTCAGTCTAAGCAACTCTGAGATGGCGTTCTCTGTACAAGTTGGCTTTGCTATGCAGTTAGGTACAGTTTTATTTCACCATGTGATACTCCACTGATACTTCCAAATTCATGTGAATACTTAGGGAACAATCTTGATACATTCGATACAGACTAGATTGTGAAACATTCATGAGATGAACAGTTGCTCATTATTAACTTTAGTAATTATCGTAGAATCATGGAATGGTAGGGTTGGAAGGGACCTTTAGAGATTATCTAGTCCAAACCCCCTGCAGAAGCAGATCTACCTAGATCAAGTCACACAGGAATGTGTCTAGGTGGGTCTTGACCTCCAAGGAAGAAGACTCCACACCCTCCCTCAGCAGCCTGTGCCAGGGCTCCCTCACTCTCACAGTGAAATAGTTTCTTCTTATGTTTAAATGGAACTTTTTGTGTCCCAGCTTCATTCCATTATCCCTTGTCCTGTTGCTAGATAACACAGAAAAAAGATATACTCCAACCTCCTGACACTCACCATTTAGATACTTGTAAATATTAACGAGATTCCCCCTCAGTCTCTTCTTATCTAGACTGAGCAGTCCCAGTTCCCACAGCATTTCTTCATACTTTGTTCTAGTGTAAAGAAGTCATACACTGTTGCATTTGGCTTTCTAATGTGGATTTGCTGTCTAGTGTGAAGTTTTCTTTTCCATGTCTTTATAGTCATGAGAGATACATGGACTCCTGCGAGAAACACAGAGATACTGGTCAATGCTTTCACTTTGAGCAATGAGCCCATCATACTGATGGCTCATTCAACAACTGGGCTATGGCATACTTTCATTTTTAACCACAGAAGTCAGAAATAGAGGGGACACAGGCTAGCTCAGAATAAATTTCACAATATCATTTTGAATACTTTGTACTATTGGATCAAACTGCAGAATTTAGAAATCCAAAAATCATTGATTATTTGGTTCACTGGAGTCTCTGATTAGACATAGATTAATGTTTCAATTTCTGCTTTGATTAACTGTGAAATTTCATATTGATTTAAAAGATTTACATATATACGTCTCAAAACTGAATCTAAGTGAAGGTTTCTGGTTTTATCACACACACTTTGAACTCAGATCTGAAATTAAGTTAATCTTTGCTCTAAGATACTCAGTCTAAAAAAATCTATTTGGGTAGAGAAGTTATTACTGATGGAAATAATGGACAGCAATTAAGAAAATCTTATCTCAGATTGTTACTGATGCTGGCATGGAAAGGGGAAGTGAAGTCACACAAAAAATCACAAGCAGAATGAGGAGCTGAAATCATGTCCTCTTTGACACGATCATATTCCTTTTGCATGAAGAAAGCTAGATACATGCAAAATAAAAATTAAATGTGAGTTTAGCTTTTGTTTAGTACTGGGTACCTAAGGAGATTTTGAGAAGCCAGTATTATGACATTCTTTATGATTGCCCTATGGTGGGGCTTTGTTGTTTGGTTTGTTTTTTTCTTTCCTTGTATCACTTTCATGTTATTCTTGAGGAGTTTGTTGATTTTAAAAAGGATACAATTTTATTTCATCAACAGACAATATGTAAAATAAGGTTAAGATAAAATGGATGGGGTAAAATTCCTCAGATAAATACTTTTTAATTTGTGTGTGTGTGTACATTCACATCTGTGATGTGCCTCTTTTCAGTCTTTAACCAATGAACGTGTTTTAAGTGCTCTGTTTAATAGATTTTTATGTCCATTTTGGAAGGCCATTTAGATCTTAAACCTATCAGGTAGTGCCAAGCATTGTCAATGAAAATGCAAAGGAGTAGCTCAGAGGTCAACTGTAGGCAGTAATGAGAGAAAAAAAAAAAAGAAGAGGTTGCTTTGCTGGCAGGCACTGCTGCTTTCACCCCTTCTTATTGATTCCTTTCTTTGATTTCTCTTTAAATGCTTTTAGAGACCTGATTCTTTGAAAGGTCTACTTAAAGCTGAAAAGGAGAAATAAAAAGACCAAACTGAGCTTCAAACTCAAATTTGCATTTTTGAGTATGATTTTTGTGTGTGTCTAACTGCCACTAAGACAGGGCAAGTCTTTTGCAGCTCTAGACTTGTTACAGCTCTTGAAAAGTTCACAATAAAATACTCTTTCCCACAGCTCCAGCTGCCTCTATCTGGTTCTAGGGACAACTTCATCCATTTTTGTCATGGTTTGACATGACAGCCTTTTCTGGTAAGGGGGAAGGGTCTGTAAAGATGGCGCCTGTAAGAAGTTGTTTGCAACTCTCCCCAGCTCTGAGCCAGACCCACTTCTGGGGCTAAGCCAATTAGATGCCTCCACAATCACTTTCTAAGAAGAAGCTGGAAGAGGAGTTTTTTTCCTCCAGCTTCTTCCTGCTTCTTCCTTCTTCTGTCTCTCCTTCTTCTTCTGGCTGGTGGTGGTGCAAGGAGTAGGAACAGTGAGAGAAACAACCATGCGAACTCCAAGGTCAATGATGAAAGAGAGGAGGAGGTGTACCAGAGCAGAGACTCTCCTGCATTCTATGGAGAGAACTGGTGAAGCTGAGATT